>FXXK01000520.1:103495-181316 GCA_900184695.1 Betula pendula | reverse complement strand
TAAAGACTAAAGTCCACATATCCCCTCAAACTACTACTCAATTGACATTGTCCCACTCAAACTTTCAATTATGACAATATCCCTCAAAAAATACTAAACAATTGTCAATGTCTCCCCAAGGACGAAAATACTTTACTAAAATATAATAAGAAAAAAAAAACTAAAACCAAAAAAAGAAAAAAAAAAAAAATATTTTTTTTTCGCAAAAAAAAAAAAACACAACCACTCATTTGATCTAAATTTAATTTTTTTTTTTTAAAAAAAAAGTATAAAGATTTTTGTTTTCTTTTAAAAAATAAACTATCACTCAATTGAAAAAATTTAAAATTAAAACAAAGTATAAATATTTTTGTTTTTTAAAAATAAAAATTATTTCTTTTAATTTATAAGAGTATTTTATGGCTTATTAAAAAATTTGTAAGGTCATTTTAGTATTTTGCTGGCATTGGGGGGACATTAACTATTGTTTGATAGTTTTGTGAACGTTAACTATTATTTGGTAGTTTGAAGGATATTGTTACAATAAAAATTTGGAGAGATATTGTTAATTGAGAAGTAATTTAAAAGAAATATTTAAACTTTTTTTTTAAAAATTAAAATTAAAAAAATTTAGAGAAGGAATTATATATCATTGTCTTATATCAACAGCGACATATTTTTGTCGCTACTGAAAGTATAATTCACTGATGAAGAAAGTAGGAACTGGCGCACGCGCTAAGGCATGAAATTTTCGCACCCCTGTTTCTCTCTTTCTCCCAATATTTCTTCACACCAATCACCTCTTTCTCTCTTATTTCTCTCTCTCTCTCTCTCTCTCTCTCTCTCTATTTCTCCCAAACGTCAATCTCCTTCCCTCCTTTGCAATCTGCCGCCGCCCACCGTCGCCCACCTACAACCACGTGCATCGGCGCCTATAACGGTAAGTCTGCTCTTCTTGGTATCTAGTGACCCACGGCCGTGGCCGTGGGTCACCCGAGACCCAGCGTGGGTCACCTGTGTACAAGCTCCCCACAAGCTCCGGCCTCCACCCCCCGATCGTATCACCGGAATTTTGGACTCATTGTCGGGATTGTTGAAACCATTCTTTTCTTCTGTTATGATTTATATGAATCTATATTTATATGATTGTTCACTTTGAATATTTTCTTTACCTTTCCCTTTTAGGTGATTATAGCTCATTTGGGAAAAGCCAATAACAAAAGCTAATAACATACAGATCTTGGTGAGACATGCCTACTTCCCCACTTATGAAACAGTTTTTTCTTCTTCTTTTTTTTTTTTTTAAAGAAAACTTTTCTGCTTATAATATTGTAGCTGAAGAACATCATGGTCGTTCATATAATATAATCGTGTTTGTCTATGTAGTTGACTTAAGTTCAATGCTCGACAAGGTTTTGTCGAATAATGTAACCAAATACGATTAAACAAAAACAAAGATTATAGTATATATATCAATAATGGAAACTTCTCGTGGAGTTAAAAAAACAAAGAGTAGAGGTTTTGATTCCTGATAGAGTAAGCTTAACTAGCTTTCCTTATTTTCCTTCAATATGTTGCTTTCTTAACTAGCATTCATACTTAACTATTTTTTTGTGGTGTTTTTGTCTTTTGCTTTCTTTGTTTTTTCTTCTAGGGAAGAGAGTAGAGTCAATTTCACTTTATCTTGAGCAGATTCCCTTAATACTTAAAATGTTGCTGTTTATGCTTATTGGAGTTTCTTATGTTAATGATGTAGTTCTATTACTTCTTTCCATGCATGATATAGGTCGACCGAAGTGTTCTTAACTAATAGACTTTGTCATAATGTGAATGCAGATACCTATGATTTACCATGCTTAGCCTTAATTTTTTTTAAAAAAAAAAAGGAAATATACTTATCGTGATGGCTGAGTGTGATCGGTTGAAGATTGTTTTTCTATTTGTCTAAAATGGTTGCTACCTATAAAGTAACTTCAGAATTGCTATATTTGATGAAGATGTGGAATACTGTTGATGTATGGATCTCTTACTGGGTTTCCATATCTCCTCATTCAGCCAGGCATGCCCCTTCACCCCCTCGGTATTTCTCTTCACTACCATATGCTATCATTCTTTGAATTGTGTTGCTTGGTGATAGAATTGTTTACATTGTAGTTTTCTAACTGCAGAGGCTCTAGGTCAATGAGCAGGTCGTTTTCTAATCCCAGAAGTTATTTAAGGTATGTTTCAGGGTATGTTTCTTTATTTACTAGCAACAATAATACTCTTTCATTATTCAGTTTATCATAGCTAGACTACACTTTTGGTTTTCCCCTGTTTAGTGGGGGATTGCATGTATAACTTGATTATTTTCAATGATTATATTGTTAGTTTTCTCTTTCGTATTAACAATATTTTTAGAAAAATGCTAGTCAAAGCTATAAGTCAAGGAATTGCCGTCCTTTTCTCATAATATCATTTGATAATAGCAACATACTTCACTAGTATAAGATGATTAGAATATTCTTCTTCACAAGCAATCTTTTACAGGCTCATGTGCATATTTTAAAAAGTATAGGCGGTGTAGGTGATACGTCTGATAGTTGTTGAGCAGGATTTTAATGTGTATAACAGATATAAATCACTTCCCATGCACCCACATGAGGATTTTAATGTTCTATCACTTGTTAATGGTGTCTATTAAGATCACTTCATGGTAGTCAATGAATCACTTTGGTGATGGATCTGTTTTTGCATTTCTGCTTTCGTTGTTCTTCTTTTTTCTTGAGAAACCAAATGAAGATCATCTCCATGTTGGCTTTTAAATGTAAAGACTGTAAGAATGGATTCACGTATACTTTTCTTGGTGCTAAGAAGTTACTCTTATTTGAGTTTTTAACTAGAAAACTTATATATCTGGGATATTTTAGTTTTACATGGCAAACCCATTAACCCCTAACTCTAGTTTTGCTTTACTTTTTGTTTGCTTAGTTTGAGTTATTACTTACTTGATTCATTGGGATTCCATTTTTTTTCAAAAGAGTAGGATTTTTATTCTCTTTGAGTTATTCCATTTTTCTACGAGACTTAGTTTGAGTTATTCCATTTCCCACCAAAATATAGCACCACGTACATATCTGGGATTTTTTTCTCTTTTTTAGCTGATTTCCTATCGCATATGGATTCTGCGATAGGCTGTCTTCTTAGCAAGTTCTATCTTTATAATTAAAGGATATGAACAAATACAAAGGAAGAAAACCTTGGAACTTCCTCCAAAGCCACCCCAAAAGAAAATTGGAGGGGCAGCACTATGGCACCTTTTGCTGGGAATAACATGCTGGTTCTATACAACTGTCCAGCTAACTCTTCAAGCAAGTACTTTGTGCAAGTACTGCACAATGAATATCCCATTCCAATGCCGATGAACATTTTTTGCTTCATCTCCCCCCACCCAAAGAGACGTGTTAATATTTAGTTATGACTACTATATTTGGGATTTTAGTTTGATTTAGAGATACTTGGTGGACACCAAAATAGAAACTGCAATCAGATTTGACAAATTCTGGTAATTTAATATTTTAAATCAGTTTAACATATTAGTAATTTGAGCAAATTCATACAAACCCTCATTGTTTATATTTTTCAAACTCCATGAAGGGATTTGTTAAAGCATGAAATGAATGTATCTTGATGCTAAATCGTTAGAGTATAGGAGAAGCTTGTATCTCCTCAAGACTCCATTTCTATCTTTTGGAAATACTATTCAACGTGTTGTCTTTTTTGGCCATAGCAAGTTTACGAGCACAGGTTTGATTATCTTTGCAAAAATTATAATGTTAATGTGCTTGTCATCATGGTGGATTAAAGTTGAAATTTTCTCACTTATATTTGTGATTAATGCAGGTACCATAGAAGTTTTTCGGTAGATTAACAGGGAAACAAGATCAAGGGGGAGATTTCGGAAAACAAATGAGAATGTTATGCAACAATTGAGATGTTGATCATATAATTGTATAGATTTGGTTGTTTGTTTATGTAATTTGGGTTTGTTGTATTATTCTTAGTAGTTATGAGATTTGATGTATTTTTTGGTTTTTAAGGAAGGTGTCTTTGTGGTTGTTTTGATGTAGGATTCTTGTGCTCTGTAGTGTATTTGGTGTATACTCTTTTTGAATCAGTTTTTGTAAAATAATTAATATTTTATTTAATTGGAATACATGTTTTAGTAGTGTATACTTTTTTTGAGTGAGTTTTTATAAAATGATTAATATTTTATTTGATTGGAATACATGTTTTAGCAAATGATATATTATGTTTTTTTAATGTGTCATAATTAATTAGTACAAATTAAAACAATTGCAAAAAATAATAAAAAAAAAATCAAATAAAATCAGCATTCTGATAACTTATTATCAGCAACGACAAAAGTCGTTGCTGATAATCGATTATCAGCAACGACCAAAATTATCAGCAACGATATTCATGTGAGAATTCTTTTCTTGTTAACAACGACATTAGGCTTTATTGCTGATAATGGGTTGTTAGCAACAACAAAAAGTCGTTGCTAACAACCCATTATTAGCAACGACATTCACATTAGGATTTTTCTCTTATTAGCAACGGCATTGATCTTTATTAGCAACGACTTTTGTTGTTGCTGATAATTCATTATCAGCAACGACTTTATGTCGTTGCTGATAAGCATTTGTGACCAACTTACTGCAACGGCTTATTAGCAACGACATGTCACTTCTAAAAGTTATCAACAACGACTTTTTCATTTTTAGCAACGGCAAAATGTTACTGCTAAAAATTAAATTTCTTATAGTGTTCGCCTTTCTCATTTGGGTTTGGTTTTTTTGCCGCCGTTAGCCTTCTCCTTCGACCATCCATGGCCCATCTCCATCACAATTTGCAACCAATTAGAAAAGCACTACACTAAGCGTGGTTCATAAAGAAGACTTTTTTCTTTTTTTTTTTGTCCTAATTGATTAAAGAAAGAGGTAACAAGTGAGAATCTTTTTCACTCTTGATCTGAAAGGAAGAGAGAGTAGGAGATTCAAAGAAAAAACAAAACACCGAAAAAGGGGTGAGCTCCCCAACAATAGACCCAAAACGAAAACAACTTTGTTGTTCAGAAAGAAGTCTCTAGGTTCTTCTTTTGTTTGGATTGAAAAAAAAAAAAAAAAAAGATGCCAAGTTGCCCAAATTTTTGCCCTTTGTTGGCTTAGTTATGCAATCTATTATTGGGTCTTATTGTTAATCTAGACTCATATTTTGGCCATTTGTTGGCCTAGTTTCTTTGGTATTTGTGGAATTGTTTGAAGATCCAAGCTCATTTAAGGTTTATAGTTGGTCTCATTTTAGCCCTTTGTTAGCTTTCTTCTTGGCTCATAGTTGGCCCAATTTATGGCTTTTGTGGTATGGTTTGAAGACCTAGACACATTTAAAGCCCATAATTGACCTCATTTTAGCCTTTTGTTGGCTCATATTTTGGCTCATAATTGGCTCTATTTTGAAGATTTTAAGCCTATTCCAACTTCAGTCATTTTCGCCAATCGCTGCCAACTTTTGGAAAAATTTCAAAATCAATAATCCTTCCTCTTAAGTTTGAGGGGGGATATTATTTGATAAGGATGATAAAGATTAGATTACCCTGAAGTTATAAATTTGATGAGATTCAATCACCTTAAATTAAAGGATTTGATTATGATTATATTATATTCAAATCATATGTATGCTCTATAAATAGAGCCTTTTGTATTGTAAATTATCAATTTAATAAGAACCCAATGTAGTGCTTTAGAGCTTTAATATGTGGAATTAGGTCATACACAAAACCACGTAAAATGATTATCTCTATTTTCTTTTATTTCCACTAGTGTTTTTATTTTCTATTTGATTATGTTTTCTTTCAAGCGTATGATTGATCTGTAAAATCTGAACCAAGATATCCAGGGCAATCTATAAATAATTTCTTTGTCTGCATCAGATCAACTCTTTCTTTTAGAACCATCCTCAAAATGTCCTGAAGATGCACGTAAATATGGTGCATATGAATCAACTCTTTCTTTTGAGCCTGTCAGTGGGTAGCTTCTTCGTTGCTCTCCTTTTCCCTCATTGGACAAGGCGCTTAATGAACTTGTTCGAAAAGAGATCAATTTGCGGACACTACGCTCTCAATATAGCAACCCAATGTTGGCTGCACCATTCTCTACTTCCTCATCTTCTCAATCAAACCCCTCTAAGAAACCAAGTCCTCATTGCCCATCTCCAACTACTACTTGTAACACCCCACCAGGATAAATGAATTATTTGCAATATGCAACGCAGTGTAGTGGGCCATAGAATTAACAAATTGTAACCACCTAATTAAAGCATTAGCTACATTTGCACTATCATTCTAAAAGGATTAATTAATTTGGAGCTTTCTTATAATTCTTTATAAAGGTCAGTTTTATCTAATAATTAGACAATGTGGGACTTAGCACTCATGACTATCTTTATAAACAAGACCCTCTATATGAGCTGCTTATCATCTTCTCAATATGGGATTTGAGTGTTATACAAACACTCAAGAATTACAACTCTTTCCAAAACCAATAACCAATTATGGAATTGAGGTAAAACGTGAGAAAACTCAACATCTGAGTATTTCTTATAGATAAATTGATCAAAATAAATAAACTAATGGCTTATATAGAGTCTAAATTTGAAACCCTAAAAATAATAATGAAAAAAAAAGAAATAAAAATACTATGCGGCAAAAAAAATCCAGAACAATAACTTTCATATAGTAAATATTGGAACTACAAAACTGTTCTGAAATACAAAATTGTAGCCCTCTGAATCAGCTTTCCAATGACACGAAGTATGTTTAAATCTGATGTTGGAATCAAAAAATTGTTGAGAATTGTGCCATAAATCCTAAAAGTTTTTATATTGACATTAAAGTTTGTAATGAATAAAAGTTATTTATTGATTAAATTTTGAGCATATGACATATAGTCTTTCGCATGTTCATTGATTATCCCACATGTAAAAAGGGTCATTGGTTTACACAAGGTCTTAATCCATAATCCTTGTAGTCTAAAATCTTATTTTGTTCGCAGTCTGTAATGGAATTGGGCCTCAATCTAAATGATTTATATTAATCGAGTGAAGTGGAGACTTCAAGTTGATGTATAGGTGTTAGAACTGAACAAGCCATGAGAATTGTCTTTCTATAAAAATATTTTATTTGGAAAAAGACTAGAACTCCCAAACTACTTAAATAATTGATTTTAAATTATAATAGGATTGTGAACTCAGATGAAAAGTGGAGGTCACTTACTAAAGATGGAATCCAATTCCTTTTGGCAAATGATATGAAAGTTTTCTTCCATAGGATTTTATAAGGGTTTACTCTCAATGTCTGGCTAGAGCAATTTGATAAGAAAAATACCAAAATATTATGTGTTGGGGGTTGGGCCTAGACAGTTATGGTGGCCCATATCCTCTTTTCTTGGAAACGGCCCATAGATAAGGGAACCGAACCTGTACACATATATTCGCCGATCCCCGTCGCAAAAGTCGGTTAGTGCACCGACTTTTGCCCCATCACCTGAGGTTTGGCTTCCGCATGAAGGACGTAATGATTCTTGATGGAGAGAGGACAAGGCCCATTTATGGCTAACATTTATGGCAGCCGACCTTGGTTGTTGCTCCCGCATGTTTTCGAGGCATACCTGCCCCTCAGGACATGATTGACGTGACAAGCGGACAAAGGCTCGGAGGACGTGGACCTGTCTTCGCGTAACATGTGGAAGGGTCATTAATGGACCTTATGGGCATAGAAGACAATAAAGAATTTAGGGCCCCACCGCAGAGGTTCATTTATGAGCCTCGGGGAATCCACCACTATATAAGAAACGGGACAAGGTTCAGTGCCAGGTACGTAACATAAAAAACCTAAAAATACTCTCAAGTTCTCTCTGATAAAATCTCTAAAAAGATACTGACTTAGGCATCGGAGCTATCCCCCGCCGGTAGCCCCCGGCAAGCTCTTGTGCTTAACGTTTTCTTTGTTCTCAGGTTCCTGCGCAGCCGGAGTTGGAAACTGTTCTAACATTATGTATATGTGAAATGAGTATTCATAAGTACGAGAATAAAAGAGATAAAATCTAGTACTCAAGGAATAAGAGGTAGAGAATTAGAGTGACAGTATCCTCAGTCCTAATTATGCTACGAAGAATTTTATAGAGAAATCAAACTCAATTTTAAGTGAGTCTAAGAGATTAATTGATTTAATCGAAAATCTAAACTGAAGTGCAATTATAATTATTTAGTAGAATCTATTGTAATTAAATAGTGACTTAGGATAGTCGGAGACTATTTGAGCTAATTTTATATTTTTCTTTAGGTCTCTTGTCAAGCTATTATAAATTAACTAATAGCAGGGTTATTTAATTATTAGGCTGCTTATTTTTCCCTTTATTAGAAAATAAATACTAGACTCCTAAACGACAATAGAATACACACTCCTTATTGAAATAGAACGTAAATTATTACTACTCTTGTAACATAGTACAAATTAAGTGAATATTCCCGCATGAATTTATGGTGAATGACTGGCTGTGTTTGAATGTGATTGAGGAAAACATGGTAACGATAGGATCCTAATATGGGCTAGCCTAAATCGGGGCATAGTCCTTGAAAATAAAAATACAATAAAGTCATATTTGGTATACGAAATGGCTATTACATTAATAAATTAATAATTTTTATGGAAATAGAAAGTAATGAAATAAAATAGTCTTAAAATAGTCATTTTTATTGCCCATGAAAAAAATACATATTCCTTAAATTGAGGAATAACTATTACTCTCAAAATCTTATGAAGTATGCATATTCAAAATGTTAGAATCTTATCATATACTCTAATACAAAAGTTATTTTATTCAACATTATTTTATTCTAAATGAAAGTTATTCTCTTTTTCTAATGAAATAATTATTTTATGTATTAAACATACTCTAAAAGTATTGGAACGTTTTTTTTTTTTTTCCCTTTTAAGTTATGGAAAGGGGTATCTTAAAGTAGGATTATGTACCAAAAAAAAAAGTAGTAGGATTATGTAGACAGAGTCAGGAAAATCATTTGCCGGCCTAGGTCTGGTTGTAATTAATTTTCGTACTTGTACCGCGGACACAAACATTGATTGTTTTGTTAAGTCCTTGAGCAGAGCAGGCATATTTGGGTCACTATTAAAGAAGAATGAAAGCAGGCATATTTGAAACCCGTAGCTGAAATTACCTGTGACGGAAAGCCAGCAGTCTCAAGGGGACAAAAGTACCTCTTCTGCCGCTTCATTCTTTTATCTTAGATGTACTGAAATATAAATGTTGTTATACAAGTAGGACAAAATATATACGATCGGTGGCGTTGTCATTTACTAATACTAGTTTATGTTTATATTGGCCATTTCCTTTTCTTTTTTTCTTTTTTTTGGTTTTTCAGGAGCAAGTAGGAATATACATTGTTAGAATAGATTCACAAATAATCAAAATATATTCTGATATTTTTCTTGTTTGCCTCATGTACGTCTCATATACTGACGTACTTTCATCTAGAGTTTGATTTATTATGTAATATTTGACATTCATTTTTTTGATTGTATTTCTTATTCTAACGGGCATTATTCATCTATAAATAGGTGTGATGTGTGTATAGTTATTTAATATGGTATCAAAGTTAAATTTTGAGTTCGAACCTTGTCTCCATCATTTACTTCTCAATTCAATTAAATCTTCCATGTATTAGGCTTCACTAAAGCATAGTTAGAGCCCACACGTAAGGGGGTGTTAAAATATTAATTAGGGATAAGTATACTTTGGCCTCCTAGACTAACAACCGTTTTTTATTTTGCCCCATTAACTGACAAGTGTGACACTTAAATATAAGAAACTACCACTTTGTTGCAACTTAGTCTCATCCGTCAGTCTTGACCGTTATGTTAAACGGAAAATTAAATTTGACCAAAATCTTATGAAAAAAACCCTAATTTTGACAATTGAAAAACCAAATTTACCCTTTGTAATTATTAACTAGTAAAAACAAAAATACTTTTTGAAAAAAGAAAAAAGAAATCTAAAGTCTCCATGTGCAATGCATGTTGGTGTCACATCACATTAAAATATTTTTTTTGTTACTTTTTGTAAGAACCCAAGGACCTGTTCAACCGCCAAATTAACCAACCAAGCAATAATTACCATAGATTAAAATTATTGAACAATAAAGAATATAAACAACACAACTACCGATAAATTACACATTTACAACACAAAGATTTGTTAATGAAGTGGAAAACCCTTTAAACAAATCAAAAGGAAAAACCACTATGGGGCAACCATACCCAGCAAATGATTATAACAAGAAAATTCAGATTACCGACAATAGGAAACTTACAACCCTTTCTAATTCCTATGCTCTGTAAGATCAACAAGCTCCCACTTGTCACATGGCTCGACAATCTTCTTCTTGGTGCATCTCTTTGCTGACTTTCGGTAGGATCATTGGCGGACGAAAATGTTGGGGATCATGCTTCATGTTAACAAGAAATATGGTATAGCACAGTGGAAACATAACAAAATTTTTTAAATAAATCTAACTAATTTAGGATCGCAATTAACTTTAAGAGAAAACATGCTTTTGACTTTCACAAGATTAAAGTAAAACATAAATTAGATTTACTCACAAATCCTGTCAGCCTCTCTTTAAGCATATAGGGCTATTTGAATTCACCTTCGCATCTTTGTTGTTGATGATCTTCGAAGTTAATGAAGAATGCGAAGAACACCAAGAACGCCATGAACACCAAGAGCTCCAAAATCTTCAAAGGCTTGATGAACTACAAGAACACGAAGAACATGATAAACATGAAGAACATTGTTTTTCATAAATCTGAATCTTCTTCTTGATGACAGAACATGACAGTGAGTGTGGACTCACAACTTGAAACAAGAAAATAATATTTATCTTTTACGGAAATCACTCACTTAATACTTTATTGCTTATTGTCAATAGTTTGTAGAAAACTTGTATTTTAAGAGATGATATTGTAGTAATGGAAGTAGTTTTTCATTCGGTATATTGGAGTTTTTTTTTGCTTCTGACTGAGCCTCTATTTATAACTGCAGGTCTGCTTAGAGAAGAGGTAAAGAGAGAGTTCTAGAACCCAGTAATTAATTGAAATAAATAATTAATTACAGACACAAGGGGAATTAATTCCCCTTGTGCGGCACTAGGGCTCATGCCCACAAGTAGCTGCCGGCCATGATGCTCCCCATGAGCCTAGGGCTAGGGTTTTAACCCTAGCCCAGTCTCTCTTATGTCTGCCTGGGCCTTTGGTTTTATCCTGCATGCTTAATGCTGCTTTTCTATGGACTGTGCTCTAAGAATTAATTCCTTAGTCCAAACTCCTCCAAACTAATAGTTCTTGAGAAATAAATTATCTAGCTCATGTTTAAATAAATAAAACAAACCAAATTAATATAAATATTAATTTTTGGCCCATGTCTTATTTAAATAAAAACACATGCAATTAATAAATAAATAACTAAAACTTATAATCACTTAGTCAATTTACAACAACTCAATAAGGGACTTGGAAGGAAAATATATTTAGCTACTTTAGTCCCTTAAAATCTTATCATCCAATGACTCATCACCTTGACAAAAAATCACAGATAATTTCACTAAATAAATGTGAATGAACTCTAAATCATATTTTGGAATAAACAATTAATCCTGCATGACGTACTTACCATATTACCCCTCCATGGAATATATTCCGTGGTTCAACCAAAGATGAATAACTTTCGCTTTGTTCACCACATCTTTTTTCTTGAGTACCCGGATCCAAACCTCATAATTTATCACAATGTACATTGTGAGATTAAACTCATCCTTGTATATAGTTTTAGTTAAATACCACTGAAAACGCTTGGGCCCAAGATACAGGATAAACATTCTTATTGATCCTAAAATAAGGAGAATTTTCTTATCTCTTTGTTCTCCTACAAAGGGCTTGGACTCCTTCATGAAGAGTGATTTGCCATAATGCTACATGATGATTGCCCAATGTACAAAGTTTGTATGACTATTGATTTGATCTCACCGAGATACATCAAAGCAATCACAACTTGACATCTGGTTCACAATCTTGTTAGGATTTAGAGTAATATTCATAAGTCGTTGTGCATACTCATCATTTTCTATGATAGTCATTATAGGAATGATGGCTCACGTAGTCCTGTTCAGTGCATGGCTTTGTATAAGCCTACCTTGCTATAACACCAACAATGTCAACCTGAAGCCACACTCCTAGAAGAAATGAGAGAAGATTGCATTGCATATAATGAATATTGTGTTTTATACGTTTTGTGATTATTTAATTATTTCATTTCTTTATAATTATATACATATGCTGGTTATGAGATGCAATTAACTTGTATATAGATATAAGTATAAAGTTATACATATATAGACTTGTCAAGAAGAAAATAAGTGGATTTTTATTGTGTATTATAAACAAACTCTACATTGCTTATCTTATCATCTATGAATTTCATGGAATGATTATTTTAGAAAAACTTAATGTAGCTGTTAATATAATCACCATGTTAGAGAATTTTTGGAAAAGTTGGCTCATATTGAAAAGATCAATAATTTTTATACTTACCGAGTTCGTGGACTCATTAATCCACCTATGTAATTGTGGGATCATAATTGCATAGATGTTAATGCAGATGAAGAAGAGAATGAAGATGATCCATATGCCTGTCTAAGGTATTATGGATGAGGCAGTATGTTGCCTCTGTTTTGTTGGAACATATTTTGTAGATAGCAGTCGCTTGAGGATGTTTATATAGCTAAATGGAGTGAAGTACTTTTGATGTATAGTTGTTAACGGTGTGCCACCTGTGGCACTTTTGATTATTGTTGATAGATATCTTGTAAAATACAATGTAAGGGTCTATTTAATATAGAAGTGTTAGATTCAGCTCTTATGTGTTTTGTATGGGTTATGTTTTTTTTAAAAAAAAAAAAAAATTCTGCTACAAGATTTATGATCTCTGATGATATTGAAGTTTAGATAATAGTGCTTAGTGGTAATTGGAGATTTTCACTTTCGTCTTTCATTAAGTAAAGGCGGGGCGTTACAGTTTGGTATCAGAGCTTTTTGCTCTGAGGACCATGAGAGTTAACCCTATTAGGTTAGAGTCTAAGAAACACTGCAAGAGTTGTAGGATTATAAAATTTTAAATAAAAATTTTGTAATGATATTTAAATTACTATGATTTGTTTTAGAAAAAGATGAAACAAATTTATGACGGAAAGAAGGTGGCTAAACGCACATGGCCAATTGGAAGTGGCCCAACTGTGAAAAAGATTCCAAAACTTTTTGATGAGGAGCAACCATTTGGACTCACGGAAGACGAAATGAGATAATTAATGGATCGAATCAAAGAAGAATCTAATCTTGAAGAGGAAGTAGGGTCCAATCATCCTGAAGAGGAATCTGAGAAAGAATCAGAAAAGGAAAGCGAGTCGGAGGAAGAATTAGACTCAAACTCAGACTCAGATGATCCTGATTGGAGTCCTAGGGAGGAGTACCTCCTAAAGAGGAAGAAAAAGTAATTAAGAATAAAAAAGATTAATGCACTAAGAAACTTTTTATATGAAGTTAGTTGCATTACCTTGATTATGTAAATTGTAATTAGTGTAAAATAGTAATGAAATGGCTTACAAGCCAACCTTTTGAGTAAATCTTGATGAATTAGGTCATTGATAAAGTTTAATTAATGCAGATATCATGCCACCTAGGCATCGTAATTTGAGTAATCTACGAAGGTCTGAAGAAAGCCGTAGTGAGGAAAATTTACCACCACCACCTCCTCCTCCACCACATTATGATGGAATGCATCTTGCTATGGTGCAATTTATGGCAGAGACAACTCGACTGTTTGCAGAAGCAGTTTCACGATTGCCACAACGACGGGAGAACCTGGGATGCACGATGCGAGATTTTTCAAGCCACCAATTCCGATTGTTTAATGGCGTACAAGGAGCAATGGTTGCTGAAGCTTGGATTACTGACATTCAAGATTTATTTGAAAACCTTAGTTGTACCGACGAACAAAAAGTTAGGTACGCAGCACTAAAGCTGACTGGTGAAGCAATAAAATGGTGGAAATCGAATAAGCAGATGTTGTTGGTTGAATTGGAGTGTGAAGCTCTAATCACATGGGAAATTTTCAAAGCTGAGTTTAATAAACAATTTTTCCGAAGGGCTCAACAGGAGCAAAGGGCAATTGAGTTCCAGAATCTAGTTCAGGGTAGTATGACAGTAGAACAGTACTCTACTAAATTTATGGAACTGTCAAGGTTTGCTTTAAATCTGGTTCCAGATGAAGAAACAAAGGCTGAGCGATTCCATAATGGACTTAATGCACGAATAAAAAGAGGTGATCTGCCACAAGATCAAGGATTTCACCGAATTGGTGGATGTGGCATCTTTAGCTTAAAGGAGCCTCAATGATGTAGTGGCTGCTTTTGCACACAAGAAGCGACCAATGCATGTTGGAAATTGCTATCGATGCGGTCTGGCGGGACATTTTCAAAGGAATTGCCCAGTTGCAAATGCAGGAGTGAAGAAGCCGAGAGGGGGCAGTTATCAACAAAAGCAACCGGCCCAAGCACGGGTGTATTCGCTTACCCCAGCAAGTGCTGATGTTGAAGATGAAGAAGTAGACGCTAATGTGGTGACAGGTACCATTCATTTATTTGGTAGGCATGCATGCACGTTGTTTGATTCGAGTGCAACGCATTCATTTGTGTTTGTTGCTTATGCAAAACTCTGTGATATGAATATCGAACCCCTAAGGCAGTGTATAACGGTAGTTACACTCATGGGAGACTCTCTAACGTGTAGGAAGATAGTAGAAGATTGTCCTATTGCTGTGGGACGAAGAACTCTACCAGCAAATTTGGTAGTATTTAAAATGTTAGGCTATGATATTATTTTGGGAATGGATTGGCTGTCAAAGCACCATGCAAGCATTGATTGTCGAAGGAAAGAAATTACCTTTCGACCATTTGGTGTTGAAGAATTCAAGTATTGCGGGTCTCAAGTCTGAGCCACTCCGCAGTTCAGGCAAGAAGGAGTGTCAGAGAAGGTGATTGTGCATATTTGGCTTATGTTATAGCTAAGTCGGATAGTGAATTGAAGTTGGAAAATATTTCAGTAGTGTGTGACTATCCTGATGTCTTTACAAAAGTTTATTCAAGATTACCAACTGATCAGGAAATTGAGTTCTCTATTGATATAGTACTAGGAACTCAACCAATTCACAGAGCACAATATCGTATGGCACCAACTGAGTTAAAAGAATTAAAGGAACAGCTTCAAGAGCTGTTAGATAGAGGTTTCATCCATCCAAGTGTATCACCGTGGGAAGCACCTGTAACTCCCCGGTTTTCTATGCAATAGAACCGTAAGCAGAAACCTCCGGTTTCCACGTGATATTACTACCTCAAAGATCAATCTCACAGCGGATATATTTTTTTCTTTTAAAACACCTAGGAACACCTCTCATAACACAATAAAGCTTATTGAAATACCTCATGAATTAAAATACGTTAGATGTTTTAATATTACAAACATGTGCATACCAGATGCACCAAATAGTTGCAGCATATGCCACAAACGGCATATAATTACAACATCGCACTGTTTAGATATATTACAAACCATCATTAATAAAAACCAAAACATACAACATACGAAAAGACATATATAACAGAACGTTGTCTCTTCCGGGATATAGCACATCCCGACAAAGTAGTGCCTAATAGTCATCAAAGCTTACGAAGGGATCTCCGCCTTCGTCACCTGCATCACAGTCTATGTAAACATGACATCATCACATTTACATAGGCAAACAAGTGAGTTCCACTGTTTCAATAAGTATAAAAGTTATTGGTTTATTGTTGTATTATTAATGACAATCATGCAATTTCCGTGTTATTTATGCAATGCATCACTCTAGAGGACTCCAACCTCTCGGCTAATAGGGGACTCCAACCCCACGCTTACGAGTTATAGGGGACTCCAACCCCACGTTCTCACTTTACTAGCAGTACTAAGGACTTCAACCACCAGATTGAGGATTTCACCCACCTATTATAATCTTTCAGCTGGGGACTCCAACCGCCAGTCTGGGGACTAGAACCCACTTTATTATTATCTTTCAGCATTGGGGACTCTAACTGCCAGTTTGGGGACTAGAACCCAAAATGTTTTAATGTCTTTTATGATTTATTTTGGAACAACAATAAGACATATCATATTCGTGCACATATAATCAAACAGTTGATAAATAAATCAGCAAGTATTATTTTATTAGAACCAGTATCATTTCTCAATAAGTATTTCCATACTTATTCTTCTCCCTGTAGAATAATAGTAATCCACCACTGCCTAGCAATATGGATACACAAATAACATATATCAGTGACCAAATCAATAACAATTGGTCAGTCTTCAGGATCCTTACTCTTAGCCTTTATTATTATCCATCACTTTATTTTCATTACTTGATTTTATCCCTACATATACTCATATATATATATACAAGTCATATTTGTGAGTATTCTCACATATTGTCCATAAATTTAATCAAAGCATTTAACTTATGAAGTCCCACATAAGTGAGAACATGCCATAAGGATCCCGTTGACAATAATGTAAATCATCCAATATTGCACTCGAATACCCCACCAAAGTAAGAGCATAATTCGAGATGAGTATTTAAACAAACAAGAGTTAATACTGCATAAAACGTTTCACTATTAGTAAGGGCTTATTATGAGTTATATGTACAGTATTGAAAGAATCTCTTATAGCCAATTTTCACTCAACTTCATGCTTATACCGCCGAAGGGCAGGGCAGGGCTTACATAACGTTTAGGCATAAGATTGAGTGTTATCCACAATAAGATTAAAAATAACAACCAACAAACAATATATAGGTTGATTTTAAACCTTTTTCATTTTCCTTTAAAACAAGCTCCGCTTGCTTCCACTTTTAGTACATTTGAGCACTTTAGGATCCTTGAACTAAACCAATAATCAAACATACTTCAAACACATATTAGATACATCAAATATATGTTAGATACATCAAATAATAGCAAAGGAAGCCATCAAAATCGGTTAGCATAAAAAAAATCACGTAAAAATACTATATAGAGGCCGAATGAGTGTAGGATGAGTTCTTGTTGTTTTCTCATAATTCCAAAGCCCAAAGATCAATGGAAACATGATACAAAATAGTTTTAGAACCCTCCTAAGTGGTCATGCATAGCCCATGCAAGCAAGTTGTGAAAAACCACAAAAATTTCCCAACACCTCTCTATTGAGCCAGTTTTGAAGCTAGTTGATGAGGATGAAGCTTTCATAACTCACATGGACTCCAAAATGACTTCTAAAGGTTGGGTTAGCTTCTGGACACCTCAAGCAAGGTTGTGTATAAGTTCTGGACAGTTTGGAGAAGATTTTCTCAAAAACCCCCTAGGTGCCGTGAGAAGGTGTGAGTGAGATGAATGAGAGATTTTTCTGTTTTGGGTGCAAGGAGGGAGTGATTTCGGTGCTGGGTGCTCATCTCCCATTTATAGGAGAAGCCTAGGCTTCTAGACAACCAGCTTTCACATCCAAACAGCCTTGCCTCAATAGAAAGAAACCTTTCCATGCAAGTTACGAAAATGTCCTCAAAAGTCAAGATCTTTTTATGACTTTTTGTCTTTTTTGTTCTATCTTCCAGCAACTTCTCCTATTGCCATGTGTCAAAACCCTAGGCTTCCAAATCAGCCAAGAGCTGGCCCTACCTAGGGAATTTAGCAGTTTTAAGCTAAATCCGATAGTTGAAGGTTTTAAGGCTCAGGTTTTAGGCCAAAAGTTAACTGTCTCGGAATTGAATTCCGATTTCACCAAACCGAAGTAAAAACCATTTATATACTAAATAGAGTCCATTTATGATAAAAAATCAAAATGGTGAAACTCCATTTTAAAAATAAAGCCCGGGTCAAAAGTGCCATGTAAGCGATGAATAGTCATCTTTATGCTTAAAAAGGTCAACGGATTGACTTTTATAAAAAATATACTATGTCGTAGAGGGTTTCGATACAAGCATAACGGGCTTCAGTTTGGGTAAAACGGAGTTCGTTTGACCCAGTTTTTGATACTTATAAGATTGGTCGTCAGAAAACGATCCTTTTCTAAAGAGATTCTAAAGGGTTTTGACTAGAAATCTCTTAAACTTCATGAACGTTTCTAAAACCATTATCATAGCTAAATGATAATGTCTCGTCAACATATATTATTTAGTTTAATAATATGTTTAAGAGATTTAAATTCCTCGGGTGTCACAGCACCGGTGTTGTTTGTAAAGAAGAAGGATGGATCTATGCGGTTATGCATTGATTATCGTGAATTAAATCGGGTTACTATTAAGAATAAGTACCATTTGCCCAGAATTGATGATTTGCTCGATCAATTAAAGAAAGCTTCGGTTTTTTCTAAGATTGATCTTCGGTTGGGGTATCATCAGCTTAAAGTGCGAGAGGTAAATGTACAGAAGACAGCTATCCGAACACGGTATGGCCATTATGAATTTTTGGTTATGCCTTTTGGAGTAATTAATGCACCCTCTGTATTCATGGACTTGATGAACAGAGTGTTCCATAAGTATCTTGATTGGTTGGTTGTTGTGTTTATTGATGATATATTAATTTACTCAACAAATCAACAAGAACATGATAAACATTTAAAGAAGGTACTAGATATTTTAAGAGAAAAGAAGTTGTTTGCCAAACTCAAGAAATGTGAATTTTGGCTGGAGAAAGTCTCATTTTTGGGACATGTACTCTCAGGAGATGGGATTGAAGTATATCCAAGCAAGATTGAAGCTGTGGTTAAATGGGAGCAGCCAGCAAATGTCCATGAGATTCGTAGTTTCTTGGGACTTGCTGGCTATTATCAGAGATTTGTAGAAGGGTTCTCAGCACTCTCAGGACCTTTGACAGCATTGACAAAGAAGAACACTCGTTATGTCTGGAGTGACAAGTGTGAGGCAAGTTTTCAAGAACTTAAGAGGAGATTAGTGACTGCACCAGTTCTTGCTCTTCCATCGGATAGAGAAGGATTTGTTGTGTATAGTGGTGCTTCTCATAAGGGATTGTGTGCTTATGCAACAAGGTAAAGTAATAGCTTATGCCTCAAGACAATTAAAGAATCACGAAAGGAACTACCCTACTCAGGATTTAGAATTAGCAGCGGTAGTTAAAGATTTGGAGGCATTATCCTTATGGATCAAAGTGTGAAATATATACTGATCATAAAAGTCTCAAATATATTTTCACTCAGAAAGATCTGAATATGAGGCAACGAAGATGGTTAGAACTAATAAAGTATTATGATTGTTATATCCTCTATCATCCGGGTAAGGCGAACGTAGTTGCTGATGCATTAAGTAGAAAATCACAAGGTGATGTATCAGATTCTATGATAACTTCGGCCCAGCTTGCTCAGCAATTTGGAATGATCCAATTAGACACAAGACCAACAATTGGAGATGTAAGACTCACAACATTTATTATTGTTCCAATGATAGCAGATTGGATCAAGGTAGGCCAAGAGAAAGACCTAGAGTTTAACAGAGCTTAGAGAAAAAGCTAGTAAAGGAGAAGCTCCTGGTTTTGATTTTGCCTCAGATGATATTTTAAGAATCGGTGATTCGAGAGCTGTGTTGCCAAATGATGCTAAGTGATATGCGCGAGCACACGACTTTAAAATTGATATAACCACTCGCTATAGATCACACCTTTGCAGGATAGTTCTAAAAAGAGGATATCGATCCGCAGGGATTGTGGTGGTTATTCTGTTACAAAGCTTCTAAAACTCCATCTATTTTAACTCATTAAAACAAATGTTTTTGGATTTTTTTAACTAAAAACTAAACAACATATATTGATAACAACTAAATTAAAGAATTTAAGATAAAGGAAGTAGGAAGAGTATAGGGATTTGACTTCATCCAATCCTCATACTACAAGCAAACTATATCTAGCATGGATCTTTAACATAAGCATAATATGAGAGTATAAAGGTTGTCAACCCTACAACTAGCTCAACATGAAAACACTTTCAAGTGAAAATAATAAAACATCTTAATTACACATTAACCACCCACCTAATCATCTAAATGTGAGGTAATTCGTGTTCCCTAGCATGCATTATAAATTCTCTTAAAAGCTTACACAACTCTATGGAAAAATCATAAGATATCATAGGTTCCCACTAAACTTTTCACTTACACTAAATTAAACTAAGTGTAGATTGAATCGTGGTCCCTAGCATAACTCATCAAACTCACATAAAATCATGTCAAATAGCATCATTGCATAGCCTATATTTCCTTAATCAAAGACAATGGAAACATAAATTTCATTCAAGACAACAACATTTTCTCATAGACAAGAAAAGATAGTTTATCCCACAATGATATATCATGAAGATCAAAATCTTTGGCTATATAATCATTATACAAAATGTGTTAGATCCTAGTTAAACATAATTAACCCATAGCACTTGGAAAGAAATCCATCAAAACCCTATAAAAGGTTTAGTTCCTCATAGAGGATTTGGAAATCTCCATTGGATTGGAGAAAACCATTTCCTAAGGAGATTAAGAGCTATGGGTTGTGTACTACCTACTGTCTAAATAGCAAAAGAATGTAAAATAAACTAAAAACTACACTGGAAACAAACTAAAAACGAACACACTGGCTCTCTCGGTCAGTTTTTTACATATGTAGGGAAAGAGAGCTTTGATCTTTTCTAAGATATAAGATAAAGCTAAAAATCTTCAATCCAGCTGTTAGGAGACTTCTGAGGAGAGATTTTGGCACCCACCATAGCCTACTAAGCCGCAATCTTTGATTAAAAATATCATCTTGCTGTCATTTGCTATCAAAGATCTATTACGTTTCTGGAAGCTTCGATGGCGATCAATCCAAGTTGCTAGCAATCAATCCAAGGCTGCGATCGATCCAAGACTACGATCGATCCACAAAAGTGGCGATCAATCCATGGGCATTTCTTCAACTCCTCAGCTTTCCCTTGATGTCTCTTTAAGCCTAATGTATTAAATGATTTGCTTGTATTTTTCATTAGGACCTAAAAATAATACAAACACTAAACACAACAAAATATTAAATTTCCAACACAAACAAAGGCATTACAAGTGCAAGTTAAAGGGTTTTAATGTGAAACATTCAATACTAATCACTAAGCTGAGGAAAGAAGTCTTGGATGAAGCACATAAAACATTCTATACAGTGCACCCAGGGAGTACCAAGATGTACCAAGACCTGAAGAGAAATTATTTGTGGTCTGGTATGAAGCGAGATATTGCAGAATATGTAGCGCAATGTTCGTCTTGTGAGCAGGTAAAAGCTGAACATCAACAACCGGTAGGACCATTGCAACCACTTAGTATTCCAGAATGGAAGTGAGATCAAATAACAATGGACTTTGTGGTGGGTTTACCAAGGGCACCTATTGGACAAGATGCTATATGGGTAATAGTTGATAGACTTACTAAGAGTGCGCATTTTGTTCCTTTCAAAATTACTGATTCCATGCAAAAGATGGCAGAATTGTATATTTGGGAGATTGTCAGATTACATGGAGTGCCTGTTTCAATAGTATCTGACCGAGATCCTCGATTTACTTCAAAATTTTGGAAAAGATTGCAAGAAGCAATGAGAACAAAGTTGAATTTTAGTACAGCATACCATCCACAAACTGATGGGCAATCAAAAAGGACTATTCGAATTCTTGAAGATATGCTTAGACTATGCGTACTTGATTTTAAAGGTAATTGGATTAAATTCCTACTTTTAGTTGAGTTTGCTTATAACAATAGTTTTCAAGGAACTATTGGGATGTCACCATATGAAGCTCTATATGGACACAAATGTAGATCACCATTGTATTAGGATGAAGTTGGTGAGAGGCAGTTATTGGGACCAGAGATAGTGCAAGACACCAAAGACAAGGTTGCACTCATTCGAAAAAGAATGTTAACGGCTCAAAGTTGACAAAAGAACTATGCAGATCAACATCGCCACAAGTTGGAATTTGAAATTGGTGATCAAGTATTTCTTAAAGTTTCACCAATGAAAGGTGTAATTCGGTTTGGTAAGAAAGGAAAACTGAGCCCGAGATATATGGGTCCATTTGAAGTAAAAGAAGTGGTAGGGCCAGTAGCATATAGAATTGCATTACCACCAGAATTAGCTGGAGTGCATGATGTGTTCCATGTATCTATACAACGAAAGTACGTGCATAATCCTTCGCATGTTATCAGTTATGAGCCTTTACAAATTCAAGAGAACCTAACATAAGAAGAAAGGCCAATTCAAATCTTGGATCACAAGGAGCAATAGTTAAGAACAAAGACCATTTCGCTTGTGAAAGTACTCTGGCTAAACCATGGGATGGAGGAAGCTTCATGGAAGCTTAAGCAGGATATGAAAAACCGATATCCATATCAGTTTGAGAATTAAGGTAATAATTCTTTTGATAGAATCTTTATATATATTGCATTTAAATTTCGAGGGCGAAATTCCAATAAGGAGGGGATAATGTAACACCCAAGGATTTAATTAGGACGACTAAGAATACTTTGGTGTAAAGTTTGATATTAAGATAGATTAAATATATTTGGAAAATATATTTGACATTTAAATTTTATGTTCCTAGTTTGAATTGAGAAGTACTTAGTTTGAACTAGGCTAAAGGAAATATGATTTTGGAACTTTAGGAATTTTTTAGAATAATAGTAATGATAATGTATATATAAGGAATCTCTAGCATTCACATGAATGCTAGAGCATGATTATATATATGCTACAAAATGTATAAGCTGCAGTTCGGTGCAGCAAAAGCAAGTAATATATATATATATATATATATATATATATATATAAATGGTGGAATATTGACGCCTAGTGCAATTCAGCTGTTGGGTGGTTTTCCTAGGATATTTCTACAACTATAACGAAAAAGTGCAGGAAGTTCTAAAAGCAACCGGACCTTCAATAGCAATTATTTTATGAGTTTATTTTAAAGTGAATAGAGCAAGTAAATTCTGAAATGGGATAAGAGGGGCCGTAATTTCATGAGTCACTACAATGTGTATACGTGTATGTCTCATAGGTAACTCACCGCTTGGTTTTTATTTAGAAAAAATTACAAGGTGTCCTAAAGGGCTGCCTATAAATACGCCAAGTGAGTTCTGTATTTTCCATCCCAAAGTTTCTCTAATATTTCTCTCTCCCTCTCTCGTAGTTATAAAATATAATATATATAATATTTAATATATATATATAAGTAGTTTGTAGGTCTTCAAGCTTTGGAGCTTAATTGGGAGTGCTAGGTATAATTCTTTTATCTTTAGTTTATGTCAATTCTAGTGATTAGAATTTAATTTATGTATTATAATATTTTACATATGCCGTTATAATGCCCAAGTGGTATTATAATATTTTAGATATACCGTTATAATGTCTGTTGTTCTCCATTGCTTCTTGCAATCGTTTCCAAAATTTTGAAGTAAATCCGAGGAAACTCCCGGTCAGATACTGATTGACAACAGGCAGCCTACAATGTAATCGTGACAATCTCCCGCCAAATATACAGATTCTTGCCAATCTTTTGCATGGATCAGTAATTTTGAAAGGAACAAAATGGCGCACTCTTAGTAAGTCTATCAACTATTACCCATAATAGCATCTTGTCCAAATAGGTGCCCTTGGTAGAAAAACCCACACAAAGTTCATTGTTATTTGATCTCACTTCCATTTGGAATATCTAAGTGGTTGCGAATGGTCCTACCGGTTGTTGATGTCAGCTTTTAGCCTGCTCGGAAAAGACGAACATTTCTGCGCTAATATCTGTCAATACTCGGCTTCATACCAGAACCACAAAATATATATCTCTTCTCAGGTCTTTGTGTATCATTTCTCTTTGGTATCCTGGTGGCACTGTATACGAATGTTTTATGTGCTTGCATCCAAAGACTTCTTTCTCAGCTTAGTGATTAGTATTGAATGTTTCAGGCATTATAAATCCTTTAAGCTTGCACTTTGTAATGCCTTTGTTTTGTTGAAATTTAAATATTTTGTTGTGTTTAGTGTTTGTATTATTTTAGGTCCTAAATCGAAAAATATTTTTCATTAGGACCTAAAAATAATACAAACACTAAACACAACAAAATATTAAATTTCCAACACAAACAAAGGCATAACAAGTGCAAGTTAAAGGGTTTTAATGTGAAACATTCAATACTAATCACTAAGCTGAGGAAAGAAGTCTTGATGAAGCACATAAAACATTCTATACAGTGCACCCAGGGAGTACCAAGATGTACCAAGACCTGAAGAGAAATTATTTGTGGTCTGGTATGAAGCGAGATATTGCAGAATATGTAGCGCAATGTTCGTCTTGTGAGCAGGTAAAAGCTGAACATCAACAACCGGTAGGACCATTGCAACCACTTAGTATTCCAGAATGGAAGTGAGATCAAATAACAATGGACTTTGTGGTGGGTTTACCAAGGCACCTATTGGACAAGATGCTATATGGGTAATAGTTGATAGACTTACTAAGAGTGCGCATTTTTGTTCCTTTCAAAATTACTGATTCCATGCAAAAGATGGCAGAATTGTATATTTGGGAGATTGTCAGATTACATGGAGTGCCTGTTTCAATAGTATCTGACCGAGATCCTCGATTTACTTCAAAATTTTGGAAAAGATTGCAAGAAGCAATGAGAACAAAGTTGAATTTTAGTACAGCATACCATCCACAAACTGATGGGCAATCAAAAAGGACTATTCGAATTCTTGAAGATATGCTTAGACTATGCGTACTTGATTTTAAAGGTAATTGGATTAAATTCCTACTTTTAGTTGAGTTTGCTTATAACAATAGTTTTCAAGGAACTATTGGGATGTCACCATATGAAGCTCTATATGGACACAAATGTAGATCACCATTGTATTAGGATGAAGTTGGTGGAGAGGCAGTTATTGGGACCAGAGATAGTGCAAGACACCAAAGACAAGGTTGCACTCATTCGAAAAAGAATGTTAACGGCTCAAAGTTGACAAAAGAACTATGCAGATCAACATCGCCACAAGTTGGAATTTGAAATTGGTGATCAAGTATTTCTTAAAGTTTCACCAATGAAAGGTGTAATTCGGTTTGGTAAGAAAAGGAAAACTGAGCCCGAGATATATGGGTCCATTTGAAGTAAAAGAAGTGGTAGGGCCAGTAGCATATAGAATTGCATTACCACCAGAATTAGCTGGAGTGCATGATGTGTTCCATGTATCTATACAACGAAAGTACGTGCATAATCCTTCGCATGTTATCAGTTATGAGCCTTTACAAATTCAAGAGAACCTAACATAAGAAGAAAGGCCAATTCAAATCTTGGATCACAAGGAGCAATAGTTAAGAACAAAGACCATTTCGCTTGTGAAAGTACTCTGGCTAAACCATGGGATGGAGGAAGCTTCATGGAGAGCTTCAAGCTAAGGATATGAAAAACCGATATCCATATCAGTTTGAGAATTAAGGTAATAATTCTTTTGATAGAATCTTTATATATATTGCATTTAATTTCGAGGGCGAAATTCCAATAAGGAGGGGATAATGTAACACCCAAGGATTTAATTAGGACGACTAAGAATACTTTGGTGTAAAGTTTGATATTAAGATAGATTAAATATATTTGAAAAATATATTTGACATTTAAATTTTATGTTCCTAGTTTGAATTGAGAAGTACTTAGTTTGAACTAGGCTAAAGGATATAGATTTGAAACTTTAGAATTTTAGAATAATAGTAATAATATATATATATAGGAATCTCTAGCATTCACATGAATGCTAGAGCATGATTATATATATGCTACAAAATGTATAAGCTGCAGTTCGGTGCAGCAAAAGCTATAAGTATATATATATATATATATAAATGGTGGAATATTGACGCCTAGTGCAATTCAGCTGTTGGGTGGTTTTCCTAGGATATTCTACAACTATAAGAAAAAGTGCAGGAAGTTCTAAAAGCAACCGGACCTTCAATAGCAATTATTTTATGAGTTTATTTTAAAGTGAATAGAGCAAGTAAATTCTGAAATGGGATAAGAGGGGCCGTAATTTCATGAGTCACTACAATGTGTATACGTGTATGTCTCATAGGTAACTCACCGCTTGGTTTTTATTTAGAAAAATTACAAGGTGTCCTAAAGGGCTGCCTATAAATACGCCAAGTGAGTTCTGTATTTTCCATCCCAAAGTTTCTCTAATATTTCTCTCTCTCTCTCGTAGTTATAAAATATATATATATATATATATATATATAAATATATATATAGTTGTAGGTCTTCAAGCTTTGGAGCTTAATTGGGAGTGCTAGGTATAATTCTTTTATCTTTAGTTTATGTCAATTCTAGTGATTAGAATTTAATTTATGTATTATAATATTTACATATGCCGTTATAATGCCCAGTGGTATTATAATATTTTAGATATACCGTTATAATGCTAAGTAGTATTATAATATTTTAGATATATCGTTAATAATGCTAAAGTTGTATTATGACATTTGAGCTATGTCGTTATAATAACCGAGTGACATTATAATATTTTAGTTATATGTCGTTATGCTGTCTCATTTTTTAACAGAGTAAAAGGAAAATAATTAGTGATCTAGATATTGATTTTTAAAAATAGTTTTAGACTAATAACTGTCACGCGTGTGGCGCAATTAATTGTCGTGAGTTATAAACGACAAGAAGAGTTTCTAAGTAGACTACGAAAAGTAAGTATTTTACTTACTGAGCAAAAATATTATGTTTTGATAATCGTTATATTACATGAGCCTGAGTATTTTATGAATAACATGATTATATGTTTCTGATTATTTTTACATGTGTTGAATAAGTTGTGAAGTGAAATAAGATGATTATGAGAACAAAAGTATGATTTTATAGATGACATGTTATTGCATACTGTTGACCAATGAGAATAAGATATGTTAAACTTGAAAAACTAGAAGGTGTTCTTATGTTAACTGTAGAAACTAAAAGAGAGTTCCAGGTTAAATAAGAAACCAGAGGTTTTTTGATATGAACTCTACCAACAATGATGAAACCCGATAACAATGATGGTTTGAACCCCAAGATCGTGTAGACAAGATTTGTTGAGCCTTAACCCGTCACTTAACTAGATGAGAAACTAAGACTACAAAGGATTGAACGCCACATCAAGAAACCTAAGAATCTCTCAAGAATCAAGGTGATAAGTTTGGTTGTTTGAACGCCACAAGATTAACTTGATAAGTTCAAAGAGTTCTTTCAAGAACGAAGAGGAACACAAGACCTCATAAGCATAATAATTTTCTGAAAAAAACAATCTATCCCTTCAAAATTCGTAATTGCCCTATATATACTTGGAACAACCCTCCAAGAATAGGCAAATTCATAACTATAGCTTTAAAAGCAACACAAACATCAACATAAACAAGTCCCTAGGTTTTTTAGGTCTTTTGCACTTCTAAAGGCAGCCACAAATGACTAAAGACTAAATTCAATGTATTTAACATACCCAGCCAAGACCAAGTACATTCCCCTAATTAATATCCTTGAAACTCAACAATTCACACCCTTTAATGGTCAAACCATGCTGGTCACGTTTTTGCATGCTAATTGGCTTCTTCAATTGCATTGATGACATGGACTAAGCCTTGATTATTATTTGAGCCCATCTTGGTCTTTTTAGAATCAGCCCACTTCTCTTGGATTAGTCCATTTAGTGCTTCCTTGAAACATTTAGCTCTAAGTCTTGTAATTGGGCCATTAGGAAGTGAAAAACGGTCTTGTGCAAATTCAGCTCCATTCCCATGTGTATGATCAGCATGTCCAGCTCCTTGGTTTGCATCATTTTCTTAAGTTAAATATGAAGCTGGAAGGTGTTCTTATGTTAATTGTGGAAGTTAAGTGAGAGTTCCAAGTTAAATAGGAAACTAGAAAGACTACATGAAGGAAAATGTTAATCAAGGAGCCAGTGTGCATCCTGAAAGAGATAAATGAAGGGTTTAAGTCCCTTAGAAAGCCGGAGGGGTCAAGACTCCTAGATGAAATGAGAGAAGATTACATTGCATATAATGAATATTGTGTTTTATACGTTTTGTGATTATTGAATTATTTTATTTCCTTATAATTATATACATATGCTGGTTATGAGATGCAAGTAACCTGTATATAGATATAAGTATAAAGCTATACATATATAGACTTGTCAAGAAGAAAATAAGTGAATTTTTATTGTGTATTATCAAACAAACTCTACAGTGCTTATCTTATTAGCAATGAATTTCATGGAATGATTATTTTGGAAAAACTTAATGTAGCTGTTAATATAATCACCATGTTAGAGATTTTTTGAAAAAGATGGCTCATATTGAAAAGATCAGTAATTCTTATACTTGCCGAGTTCGTGGACTCATTAATCTACCTATGTAATTGTGGGATCACAATTGCATAGATGTTAATGCAAATGAAGAAGAGTATGAAGATGATCTATATGCCTGTCTGGGGTATTATGGATGAGGTAATCTGTCGCCTCGGTTTTGTTGTAACATATTTTGTGGATAGCAGTCGTCTAAGGATGTCTATATAGCTAAATGGAGTGAAGTACTTTTGATGTATAGTTGTTAACGGTGTGCCACCTGTAGCACTTTTGATTATTGTTGATAGATATCTTGTAAAATATAATGTAAGGATCTGTTTAATATAGAAGTGTTATATTCAACTCTTATGTGTTTTGTATGGGTTATGTTTTTTTGAAAAAAATAAAATAAAATTTTGCTGCAAGATTTATGATCTCTAATGATATTGAGGTTTAGATAGTAGTATTTAGTGATAATTGGAGATTTTCACTTTCGTCTTTCATTAAGTAAAGGCGGGGCATTACATTGTTTGATAAAGACCATTGCTCACACCCATAATCCATATTCAATGTATTCTCTGGACCCTTTGTTTGGGGATTTATTTAATGAAATCATACAAAGATTATATGCTTATATGTCAAAAATATATTTAATCAGTGAATAAAACTTTATTCATAACAAAACTATAATGTCAATCGTTTCACAAATTGAGATTTACGGCATAATCCCCAATAATTTTGTGGTGGAAGGCGAGCTAATACGGTGGCTATAAGTTGATTAGTCTGTGCTACAAGTTCAGACACTACTGGCATCACGGGTGGCAGAGGAGGAGGTGGAGGCGGTGGAGGAGCATTTTCACCCCAGCCT
Source organism: Betula pendula (assembly GCA_900184695.1). Classification (NCBI taxonomy): domain Eukaryota; kingdom Viridiplantae; phylum Streptophyta; class Magnoliopsida; order Fagales; family Betulaceae; genus Betula; species Betula pendula. Next base: position 151,864 of record FXXK01000520.1, on the reverse strand, counting down.
CGCAGTTCATTGATTCTTCTTGGCGATTGCGTTGTGTCCATCGTTTGGGTGGCATGACTCTGCACCATCACATTGTAACTAGTTAGACAATGTGAATGCATATAAGATACCAGATAAACAAACATAAACAACTATAGGCATTTATTAAAACTTGCCCGTGCACAACCCAACTTAAACTTAACAACTTATTTTCTGTTTAAGCTTTTAAGTTCATATAGCTTTGACACTATACCTTAGACTTAGACAATCTAGATGACCTATCTCTCACAATAGCTCTAAGAGAAAACTGCTTTGATACCATAACTTGTGGTGACCCGATTTCATAACACGTATATTTTTTTAAAAAAAATAAAACCGCATTATCACAGTGGCGTACATACGTACAAGCCATCATTATCTCATAGCATGAGTATATCACATCAGAGTAATCATAACATTGGAGCAGAAACTAAATTAACAACCCTAAAAGAATAACATAACATATGGAGTTGACATAAACTATATATAACTGTTTTACATCAAGTGCTATACATCAAAAGATGGGCTATCCATAATGCCACATACGGCATAGCCAAAATACATCAATATGTTTACATAAATACAACATCACGATGTATTACAAAAGCTAGACAATACAAGTCCATACAAAATATCAACAGGCGTATATTGCCATCAATCATATCCCAAATATGCAGCCATTAGATCTTCTTCAAGATCTCCAGTACCTGCATCAACAACATCATCTAAGGCGATCATGGAGTTAACCACAATCGTCTAGGCGAATATATGAGTCTACGGTCTCAGTGGTATAAGAAATTACTAAATTTTCACAATAAACCAATCTTTTGTTTTTTACTTAGTTTACAATAATAGTTACATTTTGGTTTATAAGATATCGTTCATAGAAACATGGCATAGCTGATAAAGTAAACACCATAGTCATGGAATTTGTTTGGAACATACTACATATACAATCTAAAATAATAAAATTGTCATGCATGCTTTCATAATCATACTTTTTATATCATATCATTTTACTTTCATCAGAGCATTACACTCCTTCGAAATATATCATTTTACTTTCATAAGGGCATTAAACCCCTTCACTTTCATCAAACATTACATCCCTTCACTTTCATTAGGACATTACATCCCTTCACTTTTATCAAGACATTACATCCCTTCGTGCACATGCTTAAAATCATGCAATAAACATCTCATTTTCTTTCTTTCATAATCATATAAACTTTAACATCATTTCATAAAAATAAAATTTCATCAGACATTTCTCAACATATTCAAAGGCATCAAGATATCATTATATAAATATTAACATAACATACTATTAGCCCGAACTTAATATAATCTTTGAAAGCATAAAAGTAGAATATTTTTTCAATGAGTAATTATACTCACAATGTTCCGCTTGATGCTTAACAATTGACACCAATGATAGGTCTTAATCACACAAATCTGCAATACATCATTGCATGTGATCGTAAGGCATAACTTATATCTCAAAACATACTTCTATATACCAATGAGTGTTTATAACCTCGTAAACACATAACCCAATTGAGACTCATAACATACTTGGAACTCAAAGCACAATTTAAATGCTAACAAAGCTAACCTATAGAGAATCTCTAGGATTAATATGTCAAACTCTAAGCAAAACCCAATTAACTTAGTTAACTTAGTACTCACCACAAAGGTATAAAGCCCAATCTTTGGAACTTCGATTCAACGCTCAAACTCCACAAATATAACAAATTCCTAGATAAATAATCAAGATTAAGCAACATGCATAAGGTGTATAGCTCAATCTTGAGAATATAGACACGGGTTTGAGAATTTACCTCAAACGATCGGTGGTAGAAACGATAATCTAACACCGAGGAACGCTTTACCGGTGTTAGAAATCACAACCCAAGCCTCAAAAGATTATTCTCTTAAGGTTTAGAGTAAATCCTAGGAGAGAGGAGATAGCTCCAGGTCGTTCCAAGTCAAAATAAATGATAAATGAGTTGAAAAATCACATTACTGTTCACCACCGTCCGAACCTTGCTGCGGATGGAACATACTGAGTGGATAATAGCAAGGTTTGTCCGGACACAACTATAGACGACTACGGACAAGAGATTTTGTTTGATCTCGTCCAGATGCGGCTATAGACGAGCTGTAGATGACACCTACTGCCAGGATAATTTGACTGCCAAAATGATGGAATTGGAAAATTTTATAAATGACAAAGTTTTATAATTTTGAGTTAGCTTTCTAATGCCACAAATTTTGCCTCAATCGGAGTTTGGAATCAAAATTTATGATCATTTTAATCCAATAAGGTCAATTTAAAATTACTAATTCAAAGGAAAAGTCAATAAAATAACTTTCTACTCTTGGTTATCATTTTCACTTAGTCATTTGCATAATTAAGTTTATAAAATTCGCTAATCATATCTCGGATATAACACTGATATTTATTTTTTTAATGATGAATATTTTCTTGCATTTTATGTTGAAAATCGATAAAGATTATATGCTACCTACAAAGTTAACGAGTTAATTAAATAGGGAACATGGAGTAGATAACTAGTATCTCTGGCATTTTAAGAAATGGGTATCTTATTATAATATGGAATTTTATAGTAGATAACTAGTACTAGCTAGCATTTGGGATCAAGCGCCTGTTTTCAAAAACAGTAGGAGAATTTTTAATACTTGGCACATTTTTCCTCGCACACTAAACATGGATGTTGCATTATATGTTCATCTTGGTTTTGATGTTTTGCAAGCCATAATGAACTGGGGGAAGTTAGCCCACAAGATTAGGAAAGAAAGTGTTGTTTCTATTGGGCCAGGCAACACAAGAGACCCACACAGCACATGCGTTATTATTGCAATATAAGAGCCTTGGAAGACATAAATTGTTATCAATGTGTTAAATGGAATTTAGGATGTGCTGGTGCAGTTTTTGTGTTTCCCTGGGAGAATAGGCTGCATAGTCAGACAACCACACCAAAGACCTGGAGGGGTCGGGTCTTTGAATGGGTACGAGTGTCATGTCACTACGAGGGAAAGAAATGTCAAAGGTCCTTCAACCTTAGCTGAAGACACTCTGATACTTAAGTCAGGCATGTATTTTGTAGTGTGAGGACGCTTTGAAAGTGTGAGAGAAAACTGAAAGAAAACTTGAATAAAGAAAATGGCTAAAAGAGAATTTTTTCGAAGCACTTGTTTGCTCGAGTAATGGAGAATTGTTCCTGTCGTTAGGGTTACTTGAGCCTCTTATTTATAGCCGAACGACGTGAGGAGGAGTGGCGTGCCTTACCGCATTAGCCAGGGCATGGCTTACTGCGCAATGTTAACGTGATGTGATCTTGTGGACATGTATCGGTCACAGGCTAGTTTTGTACTCTGCATAGAGGACTTCGACACGTACTTCTTCTGACTTTGTGTGGCTTGAAGTAGAAAATATTGGATATGTTGGATTTCCTCCTTGGGAAATCGTGTTACATGGATCGAGCTTACTACGACTGGTGCTTCAGCGATTAGGGTGCTTGCCATCGGGGTCCGACTCTTCTATTCAGTCTTGAGCCTTTAGCTGGTTACCGATCAGGAGCTATGAGATCTAGTCCTGTCCGAACACTATTATGTAGTCATAGAGGTGATCTTCGTGTTCTATGCGATTTCGATACCCTACAAGTAGGGCTGTAAATAAATCAGTCTGTTCGACAGTTCGCTCGCTCGATAAAACTCGAGCTCGAGCTTGGTACTATACAAACCCGTTCGTTACTATAGAAACTCACTCGATTAGTAAATGATACATACCCAATTTGCCCGACAAAACTTGATAAGGGCTTGCGAGCCTAGCTCATTTAAGGTTCAACTGGACTGTCTCGCTTGACTTGTTTAGGGCTCGCGAGCCTAGTAGGTTAATATATACTAATTAACTTAATATTACTAAGAAACTAATTAACTATATAGTATAGTTAAGTAGTTACTTATAACATATAGTTCACTTTGATTAATATATATGTAGTTAGTTTCTAAGTAACTAACTATACTAATTAACTAAATATAATATTTCATATTAATTATAATACTTTGATATATAGTAGTATTACCATGAATATTTGTATCAAGGTATTTGTATATTTATTATTAACATACTAACTAGTTAGTTCATAAATTAACATAATAAGTTATTAATATATAGTTAGTATATAACTATATAACTATAGTGAATAGTTAATATATAACTATATAACTATATATATATATGACACATAGTTCATGGTTAAAAAGAGTTATATATATACTTATAATATAGTTAATTAATTATATATAATATACTAGACTTACCATTTGCTCACATTATACTTATACTATAGTTTCTACTCTATAGTTATATATAATAATATCTTGTTAATTTGTTACCTATAGACTATAATTATATACTACATTGTGTATTATGTTTTATATAATTACATATTATATATTTATATTTTAGATAAATGTATAGAGGTTGTTCACAAACTCGGACTTGCACTTTGCTCAGATCACACATTAAAAAATTTAATAGCCTATCTTGAGCTCAATTGAGTACCCAGCTCGACTCGGCTCAAATAGCATTATCAATGGGCTCGAGCTTGAGCTCGAGCTCACCCGAGCTTCTAACAAGCTAGTCTTGAACACACATTTCATAACTCGGCTCGAATATGTATCATCATAAACGAGCCAGTCTTGAAATTGCAAAGCTCGACTCGGCTTAGCTCGATTATAGCCCTACCTGCAAGATTATCGTGATTCTCATTAAGGACGGGTCAAATCATCCTACATGTGACTGTGTTCCCCGATCGTAACCTGGGGCATGGCCCCGCGGGTGGGGGGGGGGGGGATAGGCTTTCTTTGGGCTTTTGTGACTTAGGCTTCGTTGATGGGCCTTCACTCGTTCTTCGGGCCCTAACTTTTTCCCAACATGATGCATGTGCCAATGTTTTTGTTTGATATTCATGTTAGCATGACAAGAATTCTATCGGGTTTGTTTATAGTATCCCATAGTAGGAAATGCGTTTTTAGTAGAGCTAAAAGTTGTGGAAATGTGATTTTAGTAGAGCTAACCTCCATCCACAGCTACTTTTCTTGATTTATTCCTTCTTTTTCTAGGAGAATTTCATTTAACAACTTGTTGTTTCTTTCATCTTCATCCTACTTATTGTCTTGTTGGAAAATGTTCAACTTTAGCTTCATGATAAACTATTTTTAACAAGTAATTTTTTATGCTCTGGCTTGAATCAATTGCAAATGGTGAATTGAGTGGTGGAGGAGTCACAATTAGCCACCATTGATTGTAGCTGGTTCTGTCCTAGCGGGAGAGTAAGGCCTCATGTCTACATTTGTAGTTGGAAAGCTTGTTAGAGCACTAACAATGGCTTCTCTTAAATTTTCCTAAAATGTAGAGAACCAAACTATTTTTTATTTTCATATTCAAAAAAACTCTACAATAGCTTCCCTTATCCTTTTCTTATATTATTTAAATATTCTTACAATTAAATGTTAAAGGAAAGAGATAGGAAAGAAAAAGCCATTTAATTTTTTAAAAAAATAAATGTTAAAGGAAAGATAAAACTTTTTATATTAAAATAATGGTAAGAGAAGGAAAAGTGGTACCTCTAACTAGGGTACCACTTTTGGTTCGCCATTGCAGTGTGTTTTTTAAGAGTTTTCCTTACATCTAAAAAAAAGAATGAAATTTAGGAAAATCATTGCTAGAGTGCTCTTAAGGGCTACTAACAATTAACTTTTGTAACTTGTTGCTGTCTATGGGATATTGATCATTTTGTTTTTAATAATTTTTTTTGAATAATGATCAGAACTTCTTGTTTTTTTGGTAACTAGCTACTAGCTAGTTTATGATGATTTAAGGATATGATAAACTGTTTTTAATGAATATTGTCTATTAATACCGATGATATTAATACGTTTTTAAAAAATTGATTATACTAGATTCCGGTATAATCAAATTTTTTAAATTGTAAAAACAATTTCATGTTAGGCTTAACGCCAGGAAAGTTCATCACACTTCCTGGCATTAGATTTGTGGTGATTACTGTCACATAATTAATGTGCCAGGAAAGTTTATTTCTTTCCTCGCACATAGTTTATGAAGTTTTCCCCTAAGACTAAATGCCAGCTATCAAACGCCGTAAAGGTTTTCGTGGCCTTTTTACCATCCTTTCTCGCTTTAAAAAAAGCCAGGTAGAATCGTATTTTTTGTAGTGGGTGATGTTAGAATATATTCAGAAATATACTAATTTATTTCTTATATAATTTGATTTTATGATGTAATATTTTATATTAATTTTCTAATTGTATTTCTTATTCTAATTGACTTTATTCAATTAAAAATAGATCTGAAGAGTTATAATACACATAAATATATTGTTCAGTTTCAAGCTGTCTATTATCCTTTTTAACATATATTAAGAAGAAGAGACCTGATGTTGTTGTCTTTAATATGATATTTGCATTGTTTTAGATTAAATGGTGGACGACTTGAAGCATGATAAAGAACTTCCCCAGCAATAGGTAGCATGTCAAAATTTAAATCCTCCAAATTTTTATTTTTAATTTCCATTACTCGGCAGAACCTGGAAAGTGTCCTAGTGTCCCTACACATTGAAAAACTATTGCCAATCCCAAGTCAAAAGTTTTTTCCCCTTAACGTAAAGCATTGCCAGCTTCTATTCAGTAAAACCACGTGTAAGAGATTGTTTTCATGTGCATTCATAAATGCAGGACCTTGAAGAGGGGGAGCAGGCTTGCTGAATCATGCGGCTGCAACGCTTACTGGAGTCACATGCTAGCCCCCATCCATGAAGGATGTCAGATACTAATTAATTCCACGTATAGTCAGTGAGACCCCAATAATAGACCACTAGTTTTCTCTTTGATAATCTTTTTACTGAATATCTTGTACTGTTCCATTCCCATGTAATTCATGTGCAAGTAGACTATATATATATATATATATATATGTGGAGAAATGCTATTCAGCATTTTTAAGTCGTTTTTTTTTTCTTAAAAAAAAAATAAGTGCATGTAAATGTGTTGCATAGACAATAAATAAATATATATATATATTGGGACAGGTACACTCAAATCAAGTTGTTTCTATTGAGTTCCATTGATTTTCTGTTTGAGAAATGGTACATACATTTTTATTTTCACATTATCAAATGTATATTACCGGACATGCCACAAAAATAATTATTAGATCAAATCAATAACAATTCATTTTTAAAATTTAATAATAATTTTTAATAACAAAGTATAAGAATGAGAGTCAATATTTCTCTCCCAGTTATCGTACACACATTCTCTTTTAGGTTTTTATATACATGCATTAACATTAACATACAATCACATACAAAGATATATCCTCAATTGAAGTTTAAGCATGACATGACCATGCTCTGCTATCCTTACCAGTACTGTGCGTTCAGAAACTCGTGCCTTTGTACTGGGTGTTCCATAACACGGTCATGTGATGGATTAGGCTTTTTTGAGGAAACGACATGCACAATGCTACAAATCATATTGTGATGCCCATTGTTTGTCAGTCTAAAGGCATGGCATCTACTCCAACAGCTATTGATCTCCATAAGCAACGAGTTAGGCATGACATCTACTCTAACTCTTTTCTTTCTCAAAGGATTTAGTTAAGGGTGTCACTGGCTCCCACTAAGTTGTTCTTCAAGAAAGTATAAATCTATGAAAATCGACAAACACACTAAATCCTAAAACATGGTATCTATTCAGGTTTTTCATGTTGATAATTCTAAGAACCCGCAATTGGTTCTTTTATTACTCTATTAGGCTCAGGACTCGGTCATCCAAATTGACTTAAATAATAATCTCCACATGACCCATGCATATGATGATCAAGCATAAACACAAACCATATGAAGAACGAATAAAACTCCGAAATTAATCAATTAAGAATCACAAATAGTTGTAGCAAGGCAAATCAAACTTTAATGAAACATGATTAGGGCTTCAATCGAGCCCCAACTAAAGTATTAACTACAACTAAATTCGGACTTAAGTATATACATACAGAAAATAAAGAAAGGAAGCAAGAAAAACCGAAACCGTTCTTGATCTAGCCTCTGATTCCTCTCTCAAAGCTTGTCTCTTTGTTTTAGATGACTTAAGGGTANCTTCTTCTTCTGTTTTCTTCAATATAGCTGCAATCAATGGCTATCTAAATTGAAGAAAGTTAGAACACTAGCAATGGATACCCTAAAATTTATTCTCTTCTTTAAATATAAGAATTTTTTTTTAAAAAAAAAAAATACAAAAAGACAACTACACCAGATGTCCTATAAGTTCTCTAAACCATTAGGTAACTACAGTGCTACCATTAATGGATTATTATAATCGTAAAACAAACATGAGCTCTCTCTCCTCTCACCTCTCCCAATCCCTTCATCTTCTTCCCCTCACACCTCTCTCTCTCTCTCTCTCTCATACGTTCTCTCTCCTCTCCTATTCTGCAGTGGCTACTGGGATGCTAGAGAAGATTTGCATATTGCTTGCTTGAAGAATCTAAATCCTATTCTACGTGCAATGCCAAACCATTGATGAAATTCATGCACTAATCCACCACTATGGACCCACGGTATTTTTTTCATCCGGAAGAGCTCTTCTTGCCATCTTCCATTTCATGGTTTTTCAAAAATGGAGCATTGTTGTTTAGAGCTGGCATTTATGGTGAGGCTATTGATGCAAGCGGCTCAAATTTGTCAAGCAGGGGAACAAATGATGGGGAGTTTTTGAGAGAGATTGAGAGACAGAGACGAGAGAGAGAGAGAGAGAAGACGAAGACAAGAGATTGAGAGAAATGATCTTTCTGGAATAAAGAAAAAAAAGTAAAAGTAAAAAATATTGTTTTAATGATATTAGGAAAGATTAAGGGAATATATTGTGGGGTGAATTTCAATAGGGAAGAAAAAAGTAGTTTGATTTCTTAAATTTTAAAAAAATCATTGGGTGTTTGCTGCTAATACTCTAATGAACATGTTCTCACTTTGTTGGACATACATAAAGTAGGTCAAAAGTAGGCCAAGTTAAAACCAATATGTCATCTATATGTCATTCCAGACCATTTGATAGTTCTTTTGTTGTGCCAAGGTTTAAGAATTGATATGCCGAGTATCCACCCGGCCTGCCAGAGCCAAGAATACGGACTTGGGTTAGGTAATTGAGCCCAGACCATGGACCTTGATGGGCTGAGCAAACCAACCAGTCAGGTGTTCGAGGGACAATGAGGGATGTGATGAAGAGGATAACTACTCTACCACTCATCCCAACCGTCTCATTATTCCCAAAAAAATATCAAGCAACACCCTTAACTTGCTAGAGGGCATGTTGGCATCTAGTAACGATTGCATCCTGCTAGGAGCCAAGGAATTCGGTGCCACTACTTTGCCAGGATTGTACCTCCCTAGTAAGTGACACCTAGCAAAAGACGTATCTCACTAGAGGACACGAATTAAATGCCACACTCGGTTAGGGTTGTGCCCTATGAGAGGACGACACCTAGCTAACGTCTTATAGGAGAAAACATTCCGCATAAAAAAAGTAAGGCAGCCATTCCAAGTTCACATATTCCATACCCTACTACTTGGGCATTCTCCTTTTCTCCTAGCACTCACTCCCTTTAAAAAAAAAAACCCTTGTTAACTTAGGCATCATAAGGATCCCCCACCAGCACTACCTACAAGTCTTCAATCTAACTATCTTCCCCTTTTCCAGGCATTGGCAATCTAAGGTTGGTCATGCGATCAATTGCATGATCACTTGGCACCGTTTATGGGAAACGTTTACTTGAAAAAAAGATCAAATGCCTAACACCATATCAATGAGTGTCAGAGTGGACCAGCACTTTCCACATCGGAAATCCAGTTGTAGTAACTTGCCTAACACATGAACTTGGTCCTGCAGCAAAACCATGGGATGATGCAGCAACTCATGCAACAAAACGAAGAACAGCAACTACTAAAAAAATGACCTATGCTGACACATCATTTCTTGGCACTAGTGTAAGATGCCTTGGGAGAAAAGCATTTTAACAAAACAAGCGCCAGTATTTTAATATAAGCGCCAACAAATCAGCTATTGGGGATCATGCATCATGTTATCAAAAACATAGCATAGCGGAACATAAAAACTTTAAACTAATCTCATATCAAAATAAACTTCAAGAGGAACATGCTTTTGATTTTCTCAAGATTAAAGTAAAACACAAGTTAGATTTACTTACAAATCTTATTAGCCTCTCTCTTTAGGTATTTATGGCTATTTGAATTCACCTTTGCATTTTTGTTGTTGATGATCTTCGAAATTGATGAAGAATGCGAAGAACGCCAAGAACATCATGGACACCAAGAACTCCAAGATCTTCAAGGGCTTGAAGAACTCTAAGAACGCGAAGAATGTGATGAACATTGTTCTTCATAAAATTCAAGTCTTCTTCTTGATGATTGAATATGACTGTGAGTATGGACTCACAACAAGAAGCAAGTGAAGAATATTTCTCTTTTACAAAAATTACTGACTAATTCTAGAATGAAACTCTGAACTAATTGTTCAGTTATGTAGAAACTGTAATCACAAGAGTTGTGAGCAAATGAGTGAGTTTTCTGCTTCTATATAAACCTCTATTTATATACTTTGAAAATTAAGAGAGGAGAAAAATAAACCATGTGGGACTAGGGGGTAGACAGCTAGGGTTTGGAAAAACCCTAGTCTTTACATCATAAGCATATGATGCATGGGGCCAAGGAAAAATTCCTTGGCCCATGTTGTGCAAATATCCACCTAAATAATAGGCTTTTATTTGTATGTTTTACTCGCAAGTGCACAAGATCAAATGATTGTATAGATAGCAAGTACGAGATCATTCCCACGAAGATTGGTTTAATCATGTTTAAAGAGAATTTCCTAAACTAGATATCTTGAATGAAACAAAATAAGATTGCAATGGAACGAAACAAATAACATAATTGAAAACAATAAGTAAATAAGGTAGGGCTCTGATATCCACCACTAATCCTACTCTTTTTCAGGAAACAATATGCATAATGCTACAAACCATATTGCGATGCTCACTGCTTGCCAGCCACAAGGGCATGGGTGTATACTCCTAAAGCTATTGATTTTCCTAATCAACGAGATTAGGTATGGGTATATACTCTAACTCTTTTTTTTCTCGAAAGATTTAGTTAAGGGTGTCACTGGCCCATACTAAGTTATTTTTCAAGAAAGTATAAATCTATGGAAATCGACAACCACACTTAGTCTAGAACATGGTCTCTATTCTAGGTGCTTCATGTTAATTATTCCAAGAAGCTCTGATGGGGTTCTTTTGTTACTCTAATATGCCTAGGGCACAATCATCCAAATTGACATACATAACAAATCCATACCACATACATATGATGATCACGCGCATTCATGCAAGGAATTCAATAAAACCGGAAATAATCAATTAAGAATCACAAATAGTTCATAACACGGCAATCGGAACCTTAAAGAAACATGATTAGGGCTTCAATCGAGCCCCAACAAAAGTATTTAGTTACAACTAAATCGGACTAAAATCATATACATACATAAATAAAGAAAGGAAGAAGAGAAAACTTGAAACCCTTCTTGATACAGCCTCTGATTCCTCTCCCAAAGGTTGTCTCTCTGTTTTGGACGAATTAAAGGTGTATTTATAGAGTTTTAGCACAACCCTAGTTGATTTCGTGTAGCCCACAACTCCAATTCCATATTGGACTTGTAAAACTTTCTTTCCTTTTTTGGTTCTGTTGACTACTCTGTTCCAGCACACGAAAGCACTCGAGCCCTTTTGAAATCCACTTGAGCCACTTGGCGCTCGAGCCCTTTGGATGTGGCTCGAGCCCCTTTTTTCAGCATTTCACCAAAAAGTCTTCTAAGCTCTGAACTTAATGGAATTGATTGTTTTTCTTCCAAAATCTGACAAATTAAAAAAAAAAAAAAAAAAAAAAAACACACACACACAAAAACAACACAAAATATCATACCATAACAGAACTAAAGGGTTAACATATGTGAATTAAAGAACTTGAATGTAGAAAATTCAACACTTATCAGCCCATGCGTCAATTCCCCTTTCCCTTGATTGCCAAGTAGTGCATAGGGCCAAGGAAAAATTCCCTGGCCCATGCGTTTTCTTTTGCATGTACTGCTTAGGTTTTATCCCAAAGCCCAATCTCTTTCTATTGGAATTATTGGGTAGTTTTTCCTTAGCCCATGTTTTTTAATAAATTAAAACAACCTGCTTAATAAATAAATAACCAACGCTCATAGTAACTTAGTCAATTTATAACAATTGAAGAAGGGATCTGGAAGGAAAATAGAATTAGCTTCTTTAGTCTCGTAAAATCTCATCATCTAATGACTCATCACCTTGACTAAAAATCACAAATAATTCCATTAAATAAATGTGATTGTCCTCTAATTCATATTTTGCCATAAACAATTAATCCTTCATAAGTTACTTATTAAATTATCATATTACCCCTCCATGGAATATATTATGTGATTCAACCAAAGATGATTAACTGTCACTTTGTTCACTACATCTTTTTCCTTGAGTACCTAGATTAAAACTTCATGATTTATCCCAATGTATCATGAGAGATTCAATTCATCCTGTAAACAGTTTCAGTTAAATACCACTGAAAATACTCGAGCCCGAGATACAGGATAATCATTTTTATTGATCCTAAAACAAAGAGAATTTCCTTATCTCTTTGTTCTCCTACAATAGATTTGAACTCCTCTTTAAGAGTGATCTACTACAATGCTACATGTTAATACCCAACGTAAAGAGGATGTTGACCACATAATTGGTCTCACTCTATGATACATCAAAGTAATCTCCACTTGACATCTGGTTTACAAACTTCTTAGAATTTAGAGTAATATCCATAAGTTGCTGTGCACGCTCATCATTCTCTATGACAGTCATTATAGGAATCATGGCTCACGCAATCCTATTCAGTGCATAGCCCTGTATAACCTTACCTTACTATAAGACCAACTATGTCAACGTGAAGCGACACTGCTTCATTGGATTAAGACAAATCATCAAGCTTGACATGTTATAGTCTAGGTAGAGTTCCCGGTTCCACTTTCGACTATGAACAATATTTAATAAATTACAAGAGACTTTTGACTATGGTATTCTGTGTAATAAAGACCACTGTTAGGGACTGTCTATATAATCAAATACAATAAAACTTAGGGACGGTCTACATGCATATAACCGGTAAATATACAACAACACATATATGCAATGTAAAACAATAATAAGCATGCCCAATGTTCAATAATCAAATCAGAGAAGAAGCAACATTATTCATTATATCCAATATTATCTTATGATCAATTTGAGTTTTGGACACTAGTTCCAACATAAGCTTCAGTATAAGGCTGATTTTCTATAATGAAACCAATCACAGTGAATAGGAGCCAACCCCAAATTGTGAAGATGTAGGAAATGGCTCAACCAAAGAAAGCGATATGGGGAACCGAGCAGAGAAGTGCTGGGATCATGCATACAAAAGTATACGCAGCAGAAACAATCCCAAACATCTTTTGCTTCAAGATAAACAAGGCTAGATTATAAAATCAATACACAAGTTGGTGTTACTTACATGGACTTTCAGCCTCTCCTAGACATGTAGGGAATGATCAATGATAAAATAACCACTCACAATGGAACAAATCCTTGTAGGATAGGTCTATGTAAAGGTGTTGAACCTCAAGGACTGTTGTTTGTGGTTGTTATCAAGTTATCAAGATTTAATCTAACCTAACTCAAAAAATATATTAGTTTGTTTTGGTTTCAAAAACAAGTGTAAACATAAATTAATAACAAATAAAATAGAGAGAAATATAGGAGATTGATTTCACCACAAACCTCATACCAATGGTAGATTGTGTTCAACATGGGACTCTCTTAACATGCATGATATGATGCGTGTTCTGATTATCAATCACACAACGACATCGACAAGAAAAATGCTTTTATTAAGAGATAATGATAACTTATTTTCGATTGGCACAGATCGTCAACCTAACCACTAATTGTGGTATGATCCGTCTTCCCTAGGCATGACCTATAAAAGATCCTAATTAGCATCCACATAGTCAATGGATAACTGTAACCCATCTTTGGTTGGCATGAACCGTCTACCTACATTACACTAAGCTATGGTGTAGTGCAGTTCATCTTCCCTAGGCATGGCCTATCAAACCCTCTTGATTTTATGTCAAACAAAACCATTGCACAGCCATCGCTCATATGATCGCAGAAAATAAGAATGGTTGAGTTCATCCAAGACAAAAAGCTTTCTAAGACAAGAAAAGTATTTCATCATGAAGGAATATAATCATAAAAACAATTTACAAGAGTTTTGCAATCCTCTAGGCTAAACAATCATCACACATATGAAGAAAATCCCAAAGATAAACACATTCAACCCATTATACTTGGAAAGGGCTACATCAACACCCTATGGAGAAATTAGCCACTCATGGAGGTGCTAGAAGTCCCCTTTGATGAAGAGAAATTCATTCCCACGAGCTTGTTGGAGCTGCTGGTCGTGCTCCCTGGTTTTTTCAGAACCTTCCACACTTCATACTCAACTCCTACTCTTAAGATATAAATCCCTATAATCACAATCAAATCCCTTACTCTAAGGTGATTGAGTCTCCTCAAATCCCAAACTTTAGGGAGTCCATGCTAGGTTGATTTTGTGCTGACTATTTCCAGTCTTTTTGTTTTCTTTTCTCTCTCCATATCTAGTGCAGATTGCAGATCAGATTTTGGCTTGACTAAATGTGCTCGAGCCCTTTTATGGGATCAAACCCTTTTCAAATGGGATCAAGGTCTTTTCTCTTCAGCGATGAGCTCGAGTCCTTTTTCTTCACTAGCTTACTATGATGTTCTAAGCCCGAAATAAATGGAATTGCTTGTACTTTCCCAAAGGACTTGAAAATAACAGAAAAGACAAAAACTTATAAAATAATGAAACTAAGGAATCAACATATATGAGTTAAAGGGCTTGAATATGCAACACTCGGCGCTTTATCACACCCCCAAACTTATATATTGCTAGTCTCTTAGCAATACAAAACTTGAATAAAATTAAACAAAATTAAACACAGCTACACTACTTCCTCTTTCATGGGAAACATGATTGCATTTAGCATATGCAACAAGCCTTTTAAACCCTCTAGACATCCCTAGTGGATGAATGAAGTCTCATAACTTTAACAGAAATGATACCCACAAACATTATGCACAATCATGCTATTCGTAAGATTGAAGTGTCACAAAAATAATGGTTATCATTCATTAGCAAGCTTAAACTGATAAACTCCATCTTCAACACTATTAGGAATTCGAAAGTCTAATCACTTACAAATGACTGGCTAAGGCAAGTTCAAATTGATGTAAAGTGAACTAACGCACAATCATGAGGCTTAAAATTAATTCTAATGTGAATGACTCAATAACTCAAAATTCACTAAGGTCCCCATCGGATGAAATGACCAAGGCATAACAATAAGAGCATTAAAGACATGAAATTTTTTTTTCCTGCTTTTTTTTTTAAAATCAAGTTGTGCAATGCTTAGCTCCTTTAAGCTTTCTAATTGACTCATGTATCGAGTGTTAGGCCAATGACTCTCAAACTGAATGGCTTTAGGGCACTAAGTATAAAAACACCCCTACAGGCTTACTAACTTAAGTCAAAAGGCTATAAAACTAAATTAGCTATGTCATCAAAAATCCAAACTTCTCACCTTTTGACATGAATACTCATTGCTTAATGAGGCAAGAAGTCCAGTTACTCAGTGAAAAACTCAATTGGTCAAATTTTTTTTATTATTATTATATCCTACCAAGGTTATTAATCTAACAAGTCATCCATCTTCACTCAAGACAGTGAAAACAGACACAATCGGTTTTTCATATCATACCTCACAAACTATATGCTAATGTGCTCGTGGAAAATCAAATCGAAACAAGTGAAATCTTATAGGCAAAAAATAAGTAACAAAACTTAGATTCTCTAATAAAATGATCATGTGTTCAAAAATTTAAGCTCGCCAATGAAATACAAATCACTTTTAAAGTTCAACCAAGTTATTAAGAATAGCATGATTAAGCATTTTCAACAGATTAAAAACAAAAATAAGTGGACAGAGTGTGTTGTTTTTCCATACCCCTGTTGTACAAGTATCCACCTAAATAAATAGGCAAATAAATGCACGTTTTACTAGTAAGTGCACAAGATCAAAACGATAGTATAAAAAGCAAGTACGAGATCATTCCCACGAGGATTGGTAAATTATGTTTAAAAAGAAATTCTTAAAATAAATGTCTTGATTGAAACGAAATAAAATAGCAAACTTGAAATAATAAGATAATTGAAAACAATAAGTAAATAAGGTAGGGCTCCGATATTCACCACAAATCATACTTTTTTGAGGAAACGACATGCACAATGCTACAAATCATATTGTGATGCTCATTGTTTGTCAGTCTAAAGGCATGGCATCTACTCCAACAGCTATTGATCTCCATAAGCAACGAGTTAGGCATGACATCTACTCTAACTCTTTTCTTTCTCAAAGGATTTAGTTAAGGGTGTCACTGGCTCCCACTAAGTTGTTCTTCAACAAAGTATAAATCTATGAAAATCGACAAACACACTAAATCCTAGAACATGGTATCTATTCAGGTTTTTCATGTTGATAATTCTAAGAACCCGCAATTGGTTCTTTTGTTACTCTATTAGGCTTAGGACTCGGTCATCCAAATTGACCTAAATAATAATCTCCACATGACCCATGCATATGATGATCAAGCATAAACACAAACCATATGAAGAACGAATAAAACTCCGAAATTAATCAATTAAGAATCACAAATAGTTGTAGCAAGGCAAATCAAACTTTAATGAAACATGATTAGGGCTTCAATCGAGCCCCAACTAAAGTATTAACTACAACTAAATTCGGACTTAAGTATATACATATAGAAAATAAAGAAAGGAAGCAAGAAAAACCGAAACCGTTCTTGATCTAGCCTCTGATTCCTCTCTCAAAGCTTGTCTCTTTGTTTTAGATGACTTAAGGGTGGTATTTATAGAGTTTTAGAGCAACACTAGTCGATTTCGTGCAGCCTACAACTCCAAATTCAACTTGGACTTGGATTACAAACTTTTCAAAATAAGGTTCTTCCGATACTCTGTTTTAGCGCACGAAAGCGCTCAAGCCCCCTGGTTGGGCGCTCGAACGCAAGAGCGCTCGAGCGACTTTGCCTTCAGTGGTGCGCTTGAGCTCCTGAATGGTGCGTTCGAGTGGCTCTTCTTTAGCTTTTCAACAACAAGTCTTCTAAGCTTAGATAAAGGAAAATAAAGGAAAAACACAAGTCTTCTTTAGCTTTTCAACAACAAGTCTTCTTCCAAAACCTACAAAATAAAGGAAAAACATACAAGACATCATACGAAAATGAAACTAAGATATTAATATATGTGAATTAAGGGGCTTGAATGTATAACATTCAATACTTATCACACCCCCAAACTTACATATTGCTAGTCTCTTAGCAACACAAAACTGAAAATAAAAAGAACCAAAATGCAAAAACTAATCTACCTCCTCTTTCGTGGGAAACACGATTGCATTTAGCGTATGCAACAAGCCTTTTAAACCCTTAGACATCCTTAGTAGGACCAGTGAAGTCTTTTGAGGGTTTAACAGAAATGTTACCCACAAACATTATGCACAATTCATGTTATCCCCAAGATTAAAGTGTCACAAAAACAATGATTCTCATTTATAAGCAAACTTAAAAGGATAAACTCCATCTTCAAAATGAATTGGAATTTCAAAGTCTAATCACTTACAAATGATAGGCTGAGATTTCACAAGTTGAATTCAGTGTAAAGTAAACCAACACATAATCATAAGGTTTCAAATTAATTCTGATGTGCAATGACTCAATATCTCAAAGTTCACTCGGGTCCCCATCAGATTACTAACCATGGCATAACAATTAGATCCTTTTATTTTTCCTCTTTTATTTATTTTTTACTTTTGGTCAGGCTGTGCGATGCATAGTTCCCTTAAGTTTTCTAATTGACCCATGGCTTTAGGGCATTAGGTGTAAAGATGCCCCTATAAGCTTACTAACTCGAGTCAAAAAGGCTATGGAACCAAACTAGCCATGACATCAACCAATTTAAACTTCTCACCTTTTGATGTGAATACTCGCTGCTTAATGAGGCAAGAGGTCCAGTTACTCAGTGAAAAACTCAAAAATGATCAACCTTTTTTNTTAGACATCCTTAGTAGGACCAATGAAGTCTTTTGAGGGTTTAACAGAAATGTTACCCACAAACATTATGCACAATTCATGTTATCCCCAAGATTAAAGTGTCACAAAAACAATGATTCTCATTTATAAGCAAACTTAAAAGGATAAACTCCATCTTCAAAATGAATTGGAATTTCAAAGTCTAATCACTTACAAATGATAGGCTGAGATTTCACAAGTTGAATTCAGTGTAAAGTAAACCAACACATAATCATGAGGTTTCAAATTAATTCTGATGTGCAATGACTCAATATCTCAAAGTTCACTCGAGTCCCCATCAGATTACTAACCATGGCATAACAATGAGATCCTTTTATTTTTCCTCTTTTATTTATTTTTTTACTTTTTGGTCAGGCTGTGCGATGCGTAGTTCCCTTAAGTTTTCTAATTGACCCATGGCTTTAGGGCATTAGGTGTAAAGATGCCCCTATAAGCTTACTAACTCGAGTCAAAAAGACTATGGAACCAAACTAGCCATGACATCAACCAATTTAAACTTCTCACCTTTTGATGTGAATACTCGCTGCTTAATGAGGCAAGAGGTCCAGTTACTCAGTGAAAAACTCAAAATGATCAACCTTTTTCTTTTCTTTTCTTTTCTTTTCTTTTTTTTCTTTTTTTTTTTTTTTTTGAAGATATATGCCAAGGTATTCATCCAAAGAATCACCCAACTTCACTCAAAACATTGAAAACATACACCATCAGTTTCACATGTCATACCTCACAAATCATGTGCTAATGTGCTCGTAGTAATTCAAATTGAAACAAGTGATTCTCAAATGCCAAAAGCAAATAACAAGACCTAAAATACTAGTCATATGATCATGTGTTCAACATTCCAAGCTCGCCAATGAAATTCAAATCATTGTTCCAGATTAACCAAATTCTCAAGAATAACAAGAATATGCTTTTAAAAATTTTGGACAAAGTGTGTATGTCTCTTTTCCATACCCCCAAACTTAAGTTACACATTATCCCCAATGTGTAGATAAAATTGAAAGATCATACCAGGGAGATAGGAAACCTAAATGGGAGGGCATGGCTCATAGCATACCCCAAACTTGAATGTAAGCACACTTGTCCTTGAAAAACCAAATACTAAACAAAACAAATGAACAATTGAAAATATAAAAACAAACAAAAACTAAAAAATGAAAACAAACAGAAAATAAACTTCCATAGTTATAGCCATGCAGTGTCTTAAGTGGTCTCAGTACCACTGTTCTGAATAGGTGCACTCTCGAGCATAATCGACATGGCTCGAGCACCTTTGTAGGGCAATAGCCGAACTTGAAATGAAAACAAAGAAGAAAACACATAAAACAAAATTGAAATATGCATACAGTAGCATCAGTACTATTGTATGCACAAAAATAAAAAGATAGCAAAATAAAGTAAATAGCAAAATAAAAACCATAATGAAGTGAAAGAAAAATAGAAGGTAGTGCATTCAGCATCATTAGTACTACTGTTTGAGAATTTGTGTTCAAGCTCTATTCTCCTTTTGGGTTACCTCCCAAATAGTGCTAAGTTTATAGTCTTCAGCCAAACTGTGGGGCACTAATGCCATGTGCTAGGTTCCATCACTCCTAAGGACTGTCACAGCATTGAGTTGTTCATGACCTCTCGGATTAGGTACAGTTTGTGATGGGAATTCCCCGCTCTTCTTTTCATTCAAATCCTTGGCCAACTGGCCCACTTGAGCCTCCAATCTTTGGATGGCTTGACTAGTTGTGGCTTCTAGTTTCTGAATTGTTTGACTTGTGTAAGTATTGATCTGTTGCTGTGCAATCAGAAACTAGAGCATGACACCTTTGACATCATTCTTCTTTTGCTCAAGGTTCGATTGCCCCACTTGTGGATTTAGAACGTTTTGATTACTACTCCAAGAAAGGTTGGGGTGATTCCTCCACCCTACATTGTATGTGTTGGAGTAGGGGTTGTTCTTTGGAGGGTAATTGTTTTGGTCCACATAGTTCACCTACTCCTACTCTGAAGAAGAAAACATAGGACAAGTCTTAGTAGTATGATTGGAATGTGAACAAATAGCACATACCTTGACTTGTTGAACTTGTTGAACTTGATGAACGGGAAAGATTTTTGTCATGGCTTGCACAAGCATATCATCCTTTTCTCCATTGTAGCCATTTAAGTCTGGACTCCATCATTAATGTTCACCTCATACACACCCTTGCTTTTGCCTCCTTGCTTCCCACTTGATGAGAATTGCTGAGAATTCTCACTTAGGGTCTCAAAAAGCTCAATTGCCTCCTCACTATTCTTCTCCATCAACATGCCTCAACAAGCTGAATCAATAAGACCTTTGTTAGGCTCATTTAATTCCTCATAGAATGCCTGTACATGATCTTCTTGAGATAACTTGTGATGTGGGCACTTTAGAAGTAGCTCATTGAAGTGGTCCTAGCCCTCAAAGAATAGGTTTCCTTCTTTTTGTTGGAAGGTTTGGATCTCCCTTCTCAGTTGCCTAGTTCTTTGGGCTGGGAAGAACTTCTTGAGAAACTTTGTGGCTAACTCTTTTCAGTTGTGAATTGATCCTACAGCTAATGAATTTAATCATAATTTAGCATTATCTTTCAAAGAAAAAGGGAAAAGAATTAACCTAATTCCTTCCGCGGTTAGGCCATGAATATTCTAAGTTTTGCAGAGATCAAAGAAATCTTGGATGTGCAAACATGGATCCTCCGTAGGTGTGCCTCGATAATATGGCACCATGTTAAGCAAGTGAGAGGATAGATTGAAATTGCTTTGCATAGTCGACTGGAAAGCTATGCATGAAGGTTGATTTAGATTTTGTGGAATGAAGGAACTCTTGATTGGCTTCCACTCGGGTTGATTCTCTACACGTGCTTCTGCCATCTCTTCCTCAACTTTGAATTCTTCTTCTGTTTTGGAGTTGTCGATTTGCCTTTGTCAAATTGTCCGTTCGATCTTTGGATTGTATGGAATGATGGCTAAGTTCTGAGTTCGACGACCTTACATTTGAAAAACCAATTTCTGCAGTCGACAGCAGCTTCAGTGTTGCTATTTGGAAGAATGCGCTTGAGCCTCTCTGGAGTGGGCTCAAGCCCTCTATTGGTGCACTCAAGCCCTCTGATGGTGCGCTCGAGCCCCTGCTACAAATCAGAAACAGAACTGAAAAATAAAGTAGAAACAGATTAAATGAGAGAAAAGAAATTAAACAAAAATAACTAAACTAAAGGAAAAACTTCTAAACACAATTTGACACAATCCCCAGTAACGGCGCCAAAAACTTGTTGTACAAATATCCACCTAAATAAATAGGCAAATAAATGCACGTTTTACTCGCAACTGTACAAGATCAAAACAATAGTATAAAGAGCAAGTACGAGATCATTCCCACGAGGATTGGTAAATTATGTTTAAAGGAAATTCCTAAAATAAATGTCTAGAATGAAACGAAAGAAAATAGCAAACTTGAAATAATATGATAATTGAAAACAATAAGTAAATAAGGTAGGGCTCAGATATCTACAGCAAATCATACTCTTTTAAGGAAATGGCATGCATAATGCTACAAACCATATTACGATGCTCACTGTTTGTCAGCCTAAGGGCATGACATCTACTCTAAAAGCTATTGATCTCCTTAAGCAACAAGTTAGGCATGACATCCACTCTAACTCTTTTCTTTCTCAAAGGATTTAGTTAAGGTTGTCACTGGCCCTCACTAAGTTGTTCTTCAAGAAA
Source organism: Betula pendula (assembly GCA_900184695.1). Lineage (NCBI taxonomy): Eukaryota > Viridiplantae > Streptophyta > Magnoliopsida > Fagales > Betulaceae > Betula > Betula pendula. Next base: position 129,642 of record FXXK01000520.1, on the reverse strand, counting down.
GCATAAATCTATGAAAATTGACAAACACACTAAAACCTAGAACATGGTATTTATTCAGGTCTTTCATGTTGATAAATTTAAGAACCCGCAATTGGTTCTTTTGTCACTCTATTAGGCCTAAGACTCGGTCATCCAAATTGACCTAAATAACAATCCCACATGACCCATACATATGATGATCAAGCATAAACACAAACCATATGAAGAACAAACAAAACTCCGAAATTAATCAATTAAGAATCACAAATTGTTGTAGCAAGGCAAATCAAACCTTAAAGAAACATGATTAGAGCTTCAATCGAGCCCCAACTAAAATATTAACTACAACTAAATTCGGACTTAATTATATACATATAGAAAATAAATAAAGGAAGAAAGAAAAACCAAAACCGTTCTCGATCTAGCCTCTGATTCCTCTCCCAAAGCTTGTCTTTTTGTTTTGGACCACATAAGGGTGTATTTATAAAGTTTTAGAGCAACCCTAGTCAATTTCGTGCAGCCCACAACTCCGAATTCAACTTGGACTTGGATTACAAACTTTTCAAAATAAGGTTTTGCCGATACTCTATTTCAGCACACGAAAGCGCTCGAGCCCCCTAGTTGGGTGCTTGAGCTCCTGGATTATGTGCTCGAACGGCTTTGCCTTCAGTGGTGCGCTCAAACTCTTGAATGGTGCGCTCAAGCGGCTCTTCTTCAGCTTTTCAACAAGAAGTCTTCTAAGCTTGGAACTTTGATAGAATTGAGTGCTTTTTTTTCAAAACCTACAAAATAAGGGAAAAACACACAAAACATCATTCTATAATGAAACTAAGAGATTAACATATGTGAATTAAGGGGCTTGAATGTGTAACTTTCGGCACTTATCAACCCCTAAACTTGAATCACACATTGTCCTCAACGTGTGGATAGAACTGAAGAGCAATATCAAGAAGATACGAAAAACCTGATCGAAATAGATAGGGCGTATAGCATACCCCCAAACTTGGATGCAAGAACACCTGTCGTGAAAATGAAAACTATTGGGCATACTTATTATTGTTTTACATAGCTTATCTGTGGCTTTGTATATTTACCAGTTATATGCATGTAGACAATCCTTAAGTTACATTGTATTTGATTATAGTGTGAGTAATGGTATTTATCACACAGAAGACCATAGTCAAAGGTTCCTTGTAATTTATTAAATATTGTTCGTAGTTATGAGTGAAATCGGGAATTCCACCTAAACTATAACATGTCAACCTTGATGATTTGTCTTGATCCAGTGAAGCAGTAGGGCTTCAGGTTGACATAGTTAGTGTAATAGCAAGGTAGGTATATATAAGGCTATACACTGAACATGACTGCATGAGCCATCATTCTTCTATAATAACTATCATAGAGAATGATGATAATGCATGACGACTTATGACTATTACTCTAAATCCTGAAAAGTTTTTGAATCAAATGTCAACTGGGGATTACTTTGATGTATCATAGTGAGACCAATTATGTGGTCAACACCCCTTTATGTTGGGTAATCAACATTTATCATTGTGGAAGACCATTCTTCAAGAAGGACTCCAAATCCTTTGTAGGTGAACAAAGAGATAAAGAAATTCCTCATGTTTTATGATTAATAAGAATGATTATCCTATATCTTGGGCCTGAGTATTTTTAGTGGTATTTAACTAAAACTATGTATAGGGTGAGTAGAATTTCACATGGTTCATTGGGATAAATCATGAAAGTTTGAATCCAGGTACTCAAAGAAAAAAATGTGGTGAACAAAGTGACAATTAATCATCTTTGGTCCAACTACAGAATATGTTTCATGGAAGGGTAATATGGTAATTTAATAAGTATGTCACGAATGATTAATTGTTTGTATCAAAATAAGAGTTAGAGTGCAATCACATTTATTTAGTAGAATTATTTATGATTTTTAGTCAAGATGATGAGTTATTGGATTGCAAGATTTCACGAGACAATGGAAGCTAATTCTATTTTTCTTCCGGATCCCTTCTTGAGCTATTGTAAATTGACTAAGTTATTATGAGCTTAAGTTATTTATTTATTTATTAATTGGGTATGTTTTAATTTAATAAGACATGGGCCAGAAATTAATATTAATATTAATTTGGTTTGTTTTATTTATAAAAACATGGGCTGGAGAATTTAATTCTCAAGAGCATTAGTTTGGAGAAGTTTGGGCTAAGGAATTTGTTGGGAATACTACTATATCAAAAATAAATATAACGCAGCGAAAAATAAACTATTCTGTAACCAAGATCGATTTTTAAGAACTATATGCAAAGAACAATGCTATTTAATAAAACAAGCAAAAACAATATTACTTACTTGAACACTAGGGTCATTCCCTTACCTTTATGAGCAGCAGATCCTCGCTCCTTGCTTTCAAAAACACGACCCTCAAATTTTTTTCACCAATGGCTAGAAATAACCAAGAGTGTAGGCTCAACTTGCTTTTCAAAATTTGTTCTCTGAGTGTTAACTCAACAAGAACTTCAATTCTAGTAAATACTAAAAGAACTGTGTTGGTGTGTTTTTTCAAAAGTCATATGCACCTCTATTTAAATCCTTAAAACTATGAGAGACTTTTTAAAATAAGCTATGTGGGACATCTAAAGAGGGGTGGACGTCTAGGGTTCGGAAAACGCTAGCCAATAAATTGAAACAACTTGCTTAAATAATAAGCCCATGTTTTAATAAATCAAAATAACTTGCACAACAAATAAATAAAAGCCTATCCATGGTTAATTTACAATAGCTTGGTGAGGAACCTAAAAGGAAAAATAAATCCGACTCAAATAGTCACCAACAATCCCTGTCGCTATTTAATTTCAATTGATTCCATTAAACAATTATAACTGCACTCCAAATTTTATTCTTAATTAAAAATCAACAAAGTTCCTTTTGATACTATCACACTAAATTCTCTACCTCTTTGTTGTGCATTTATCCACCTAAATAATATACTTCTAAATGTACGTTTTAACTCTCAAGTGTACAAGATCAAACAATATATATAGCAAATACGAGATCATTCCCACGAGAATTGAATTAAATTTTGTTTAAAGCTAATTTCCTAAACAGATAACTTGAATGAAACGAAATGAGTAATAGATTTGAAATAATGAGAAAATAAGATAGGGCTTCGTTATCCACCACTAATCATACTCCATGAAGAAAATGACATGCACAATGCTACAAACCATATTGAAATGCTCACTGCTTGCCAACCTAAGGGCATGGGTTCTTAAGCTATTGATTTCCCTAAACAATGAATTAGGCATGGATGTATACTCTAGCATGGGTGTATACTAAGTTGTTCTTCAATAAAACATAAACCAATGGAGATCGACAACACGAAACTTAGAACATGGTGTTTATTCCAATATTTCGTGTTGATCATTCCAAGAACCTTTAAAAAGTTCTTTCGTCACTCTAATAGGCACAAAACTCGGTCATCCAAATTTACCTATATAACAATTTCCATATGTTATATGCATATGGCGATCAATCATAAACAAAACCCATGTGAAGAACGAACAAAAACCCGAAAATAATCAATTAAGCATCACAAAATAGTTGCAACAAGGCAAGTGAAATCCTTAAAGAGACATGACTAGGGCTTGAATCGAATACTAACTAAAGTATTAGCTACACATAATTCAAATTGAAAACAACTTCATACTAAAACAGTAAAGAAAAGAGGAAAAGAAAATTTCTTGATGATGAACCGTTCGATTCTTCTCTCTAATTCGGCTTCTTGATTTTGGACGAATACATAGTGTATTTATAGAGTTCCAGCAAAACCCTAATCGATTTCGTGCAGCCCACACCATCCAATCCGCATTAAACCTCTTTAATTTCTTTCCTTTTTTGATTCTACTGAGGTGTCTGTTCCAGCAACATCGAGTGTGCTCGATGTAACGACCCACCCCACCCCATCGACATAATATTGTCCACTTTTAGCTCCCTTAAACCAGACTTCCCAAGAGGTCACCCATCCTGGTACTACTCTCGCATAAGCATACTTAACTGCGGATTTCTAATCATGGCTATCACGGCTTTAAAATGCATTGTGTCAAGAAGGGTACAAGTATACATATAAGCACATCTCTATCCCTATTCCTAGGCGATATGGGACACCACAGTCACCTTCTCTTGGAAACCAGCGTCCTCGCTAGCGACCCTCGTGGGCTTGTGCACGCTCCCTCCATCTCAGGCTGGGCTATGGCTCTAATACCATATGTAACGACCCACCCCACCCCATTGACACAATATTGTTCGCTTTTGGCTCCTCTGAACCAGACTTCCCAATAGGTCACCCATCCTGGTACTACTCTCGTATAAGCACGCTTAACTGCGGAATTCTAATAAATTCATGGCTATCACGGCTTTAAAACATGTTGTGTCAAGAAGGGTACAAGTATACATATAAGCACATCTTTATTCTCATTCCCAGGCAATGTGGGACGCCACATTTCTCTTGCTTCAAAGTGTGAGTCCACTCACTGTCATATTCAGCCATCAAGAAGAAAATCTGAATTCCTCAAGAACAAGTATTCTTCGTGTTCTTCAAAGTTCATCTTGTCCTTCATCATCAATCCTTTGAAGTTCTACAAAGTTCTTAAAGAACTTGAAGCCCTTTGAAGATCTTGAAGCTTTTGGAGTTCTTGGAGTTCTTCGCATTCTTCGTGATCATCATTATCTTCGAAGATCAAAAGACAAGAGGATGAAGAAACCACAAAAGAAGGTGCAAAAACCAAAAAGCCCTAGTTGCTTAGAGGAGATCAAAAATAATATGAGTAAAAACTTCTCCTTTGTTTTTACTTTGATATGAGAATTATTGAAAGCATGTTTTCTCTTGAGTTTATAATCCTAGATCATAGAAAGTTTTTATATTCCATTGTGCAATGTTTGCATATGACTTATTGCATGATCCCCAACAATTATGCCACAAATCATAATTTGTAATATGTTGATTATAATTTGTTATGAATAAAAGTTTGTTTATTCATTAATTAAATATTCTGTTGCATATGGCATATAATCTTTGTATGATCTTTATTAATTAATGTCCATACAAAGAGCCCGGAGAATATATTGAATATAGACTATGGGTGTGGGCAATGGTCTATGTCACACAAGGTCTTAGTTTATAAACCTTGTATTATGAAAGGTTTGTAGTTCACAATCAACAATGGAATTGGGCATTCCATTGGCAAAGACTGTTACACATCAACTTAAGTGATTTACCTTAATCAATCGAAGATGATTCTTTGGGTTGATGTACTAGGTGTATAAGGTAGTATACACTGAATAGACTAGGAGTTGTCTTTCCATAATAGTACTGTCATTGGGAAGGACAAATAACTCTCAACTACTTATAAACAATGATTCTAGATCCTGAGAGGAAGTGGACTCAAATGTCAAGTGTAGGTCACTTTGATGCATTAAAGAGTGAGATATTAGATGTGCTTAACAACCTCTATGCATTGGGTGATAACATGTAGCTTTGTGAGGAAAGCTTTGCTCAATAGGGAATTCAAGTCCTTTTAGGTAATTTAAAATGATATGAAATTTTTCCTTGAGTAGGATTTCAAAAGTGATTATTCTCAGTCTTTGATCAGAGCATTTTGATAATTCTAAAATATATTTTGACTTGTGAAAGAAGTATTCACAATTGGAGAATAATAAAGGGTAAATTTGGGAATCAATGGTTAAAAGGTGAAGAATTTAGTGTGACAGTATCATAGTCTTAATTCGGCTACGGAATATTTCATGAAGGAATCATACTCATCCATAAGTAAGTAAAAAAGAACTTAGTTGATTTTAATCATGGATAAATTCTGGAGTGCAATTACAATTGTTTAGTAGAATTAATTGTAATTAAATAGTGACAAGGATTTGTCGGTGACTATTTGAGCCAGATTTATTTTTTCTATCAGGTCCCTCACCAAATTATTGTAAATTAACCATGGACAGGCTTTTATTTATTTATTGGCAAGTTATTTTAAGGGGTAATTACCTTTTCCCCCTATGAACTTGTAACACCCCAGGAATTTAGCTAGCTTATAGTTAAATTCATGGTTCACCTCACAGCCTTAATTATCAAATTAAGACTTAGGGATATCTCTATTCTCCTTATGAGGAGAGAATATGTAAAACATTGGCTTGGGAACCACCTTATACACAAGTTTATTCATTGAAAAAATGATCAACCAGAGTATAACATCCATAGGGCATTTAAACAATTAACAGATAACTGTCTAAATTCACTAATTTAACCTTTATCAGAGTTTTCAACATAATAGTTGATCTGAGTGTATAATAGATAATTCTAACATCATTAAACATATACACAAAGCTTTACATCTAAAAGGTCAAACCTGAATGTAAGAACTACTGTCCTGATACCATAATCTTGGTGCAAATCCCAACTGATCAAACTCCTAAGGGTTTCGTAAAATACCAAAATATTTTATAAAAATAAAGTAACTAAGTAAATCGGCTAATTTAGTAAGCAAATTATTTTAAAAGATGTGAGATATAAAATAAATAAAACGGTTATTAAGAACTCCTGATGATATTTTCGCATATGGCAGGTCTAATCCTCGTTATTATGCCCTTTGACAAAAACTGGTGTTTAATTTAAAAAGTGGGACATAATCTCGATGATGAAACTCTTATTCTTAAATGCAGAAATATGCTTCATGAATACTATATAAATAGTCATATGTTAATAATATAGCTATCTGAGACATTATCCCCTCTCAATAGGGTTAGCGCATCCAAAAGAACATCTAGTACAATTCCGGTGCTTTAGACATTGCACAAACGTACTGTCTTATACTAATAGTCCGACTGAGTCCGACCTCAAATAACTCACACTGACTAGTTAAGCCGTAACTGGTGACCTACTCAATGAATGGTGCTTTGTCACAACTAAACCATTGGATCTAAGGCCCTCTTCATAAAATAACACTATTTGACCATAGAATCAACTCGTAATAATAGTAAGCTCATGGCCATTATTCCGTCACGAGGCGGTGCAACCATGTCATACGATGCAAGTATTGTTCATTTATTCAAAAATAAGGAATATATAATCAAATAACATCTTATCCTAAATGATAAAGTAAATCACTTGGAATATTGTACTTAGTCATCTAACATATTGCACTTCACAAAAATGCAGTTTCTTTACTCAGTTAAAATACGTACCTTGATTGCTCATTTGATGCTTCAGACATTTTGCAAATCCATTGTTAACAGTAAAATAACTCGACAATATACTAAGAACATAATCTGTTACTAATCGTGAATCATTATGTGTTATTTGTCTTAAAAACCTCTGATTTGGCATTTCTGGTCATCATCGAACGTTTTGATCAAGAATAGTAGAACGTTTGATGAATGTCTAGAATGCATGAAAATCTAAAAACTCCTATCAAACCTACCTACAACTATTCTTAGACTTAGAACATCATCTAACAACATCAAACAATATTAAAGAACATAGATAACACACTTTTAAAGAAATAAAATACAAAGTAATTCCTTTTACCAAAATATTTTGGAAAGTTAGCATAAAAGTCATTGAATCACTATGACATAATTTGAAAGCAGAAACATGATCTCAACTAGTTTTAAAACAGTAAAATACAACATAATAAGAGTAAGGATTCAGAGGTTATCCTTGGAGAATATTGTTTTCCTTCAATGAGATTCCTCCCTTAGAAAATCCTTTTCAAAACTTATTAAACGTTTTCTGAAGATTCTAGGTTAAGTTTAGATGATTTTCTGAGAAAATAGGGTAATATTTATAGGGTAATGGGGTGTTAAACCAATCCTTTACATAAAATCTATTTTGAGAAATGATCGAACGTTTGATATACAATATCGAACGTTTGATCTATTTATATTAGAAAATCTAGGGTTCCTTATCAGACGTTTGATAGAAGTATCAAACGTCTGATAAAAGCACATCGAACATTTCATAAAAGCATTGAACATTTGATGTTCGTACTGACACATTATGAGCATTGCGCAAGCTTTGCAGAGTTTGTATCTGTACTTTCCAAGATTGAACGTTTGATGGTCACATTTTCTGAATAAAATGTTATTGAAATGTTTAACAAAAATTGAAAAAGTGTTTTTAATCAACCTTTTGTCAAATATTTATAAAAATAGCTTTTAAATATTTTGGAGCATTACAGAACTACCACCCATTGTCACTTTGCCCCCATGAACTAGCACTCTGACCAAATCACCCCCTTGAACTACCATTTTGTTACCTTGTGCCCCCTTCTGTCAGTCAACCACATTAAAAAATTTGAAATGACGCAAATACCCTAAGTGGATAAACAAAATTTACATAAAATACCCTTAAAATTAAATAAATTAAAAAATATATATAATTTTCAATGTATCTATATTAGTTATTGTTGAGGATTATGCCCTAAATTCCAATTATTTACATATTGACATAAAGAGTTTGTTATGAATAATTATTATTATTCACTAATTAAATATTTTGTTGTATATAGCATATAATCTTTACATGATCTCTATTGATTAATCCCATACAAAGGACCCAGATAATAAATTGAATATGGACCATGGCTGTGAGCAATGGTCTTTGTCACAGAAGGTCTTAGTCCGTAATCTTTGTATTTTTGAAAAGTTTTATAGTTCACAGTCGACAATAGAACTAGGCATTCTATTGGCTAAGACTGCTACACATTGACTTAAGTGATTTACCTTAGTCAGACGAAGAGGATTCTTCGGGATGATGTAGTAGGTGTATACATCAAACAAACTAGGAGTTGTCTTTTCATAAAAATAATGTCATTAGAAAAGACACAAAACTCTCAAACTACTTATGAACAATGATTCTAAATCCTGAGAGGAAGCGAATTCAGATGTATAAGTATTGGTCACTTTGATGCATTGGGGAGTGAGACCTTAAACGTTGGACAACATCTCCATGTATTGGGTGATCACATGAAACTTTGAGAAGGAAGCTTTGCTCAATAGAGAATCCAAGTCCTTTTAGAATCATATAAAATGATAAAAAAATTTCTCATTGACTAGGATATTTATCGGAATTATATAAGGGTTTATTCTGAAGTCTCTAGTCGAAGCTTTTGGAATGGAGAATTCCAAAAATATTAACTTGTGAAAAGAGTATTCACAGTTGGGAGAATAAACAGGATATGATATCTGGGAATCAAGGATCAAAAGGTATAGAATTTAATGTGACAGTATCACAATCCTAATTCTGCTACGAAATAATTTCATGGAGGAATCACACTCATACTACGTAAGTAAGTCAAAGGGAACGGTTGTTAATTTTTAATCAAAAATAAATTCTGGAGTGCAGTTGCAATTGTTTAGTAGAATGAATTGTAATTAAGTAGAGACAAAGATGGTCGGTGACTATTTGAGCTAGATTTATTTTTCCCTTCGAGTCCCTCACTAAACTATTGTAAATTAACCATGGACAAACTTTTATTTATTTATTAAGCAAGTTGTTTTATTTTAATAAAATATGGGCTTAATAAATAGGCAAGTTGTTTTAATTAAATTAAGACATGTGCTTAATAAGTAGGTTGTCTTAATTAATTAAAACATGAGCCAAGAGAAAACTGTACAAAAAGGTTAGTGGGAGGCTTGGGCTTGGGATAAAACCCAAGCCCATGGTGGTGTAAGTGACACATGGGCTAGGGTTGAAACCCTAACCCCAAACGTCAATCACTAAAGGAGAGGAGGCTAGGGTTTTCCAACCCTAGCCGCCACCTCCTCAAGTGATGGAGGCTAGGATGAACATCACTCTTCTCCTAGTCCCACATTGCTTATTTATAATAAGTCTCTCATAGTTTTTCAGATATAAATAGATGTATGTGGCTCTTAGAAACATACACCAACACAGTTCTTTTAGTATTTACTAAGAACTGAAATTCTTGTGAGGAAGAGCAATTTTGAGCCCACACTCTTAGTTANATCAAAAGGTATAGAATTTAATGTGACAGTATCACAATCCTAATTCTGCTACGAAATAATTTCATGGAGGAATCACACTCATACTACGTAAATAAGTCAAAGGGAACGGTTGTTAATTTTTAATCAAAAATAAATTCTGGAGTGCAGTTGCAATTGTTTAGTAGAATGAATTGTAATTAAGTAGAGACAAGGATGGTCGGTGACTATTTGAGCTAGATTTATTTTTCCCTTCGAGTCCCTCACTAAACTATTGTAAATTAACCATGGACAAACTTTTATTTATTTATTAAGCAAGTTGTTTTATTTTAATAAAATATGGGCTTAATAAATAGGCAAGTTGTTTTAATTAAATAAGACGTGTGCTTAATAAGTAGGTTGTCTTAATTAATTAAAACATGAGCCAAGAGAAAACTGTACAAAAAGGTTAGTGGGAGGCTTGGGCTTGGGATAAAACCCAAGCCCATGGTGGTGTAAGTGACACATGGGCTAGGGTTGAAACCCTAACCCCAAACGTCAATCACTAAAGGAGAGGAGGCTAGGGTTTTCCAACCCTAGCCGCCACCTCCTCAAGTGATGGAGGCTAGGATGAACATCACTCTTCTCCTAGTCCCACATTGCTTATTTATAATAAGTCTCTCATAGTTTTCAGATATAAATAGATTTATGTGGCTCTTAGAAACATACACCAACACAGTTCTTTTAGTATTTACTAAGAACTGAAATTCTTATGAGGAAGAGCAATTTTGAGCCCACACTCTTAGTTATTTCTAGTCATTGGTGAGAAGATCTGAAAGTATTCTTAGATGTGTTTTTCGTATTCTTGATGTTCTTGGAACAGCTTAGAGTCTTCGCTCATAAAGCCAATGAGTGGCCTTAATCTTCAAGTAATTTCTTGTTCTTACAAGTTCAATTATAAATAGCAATGTTCTTCGCATGTTTTTCTTAAAGTAGATCTTGGCTAGGAAATAGTTTATTTTCCATTGCGCTATATTTGTTTTGATATAATAGTATTCCCAACAGTTATAACAAGGAAAAAAAAATCAAAATTAAAAACAGAAGCAAAATAACTTTACTTTAATATTTTCTTTTTTTTAAGAAATAGTTCCAACTAAAAAAAAAAAGTATCAAAAACTAAAATTAAAAATTAAATAAAAACTAAAATAAAAAAAGAAAAAAAGACCTGAGGTGGCTCCTAGGTGTTGGGGATGGTGGCTGGACCACCCCTGGATGGTTTTTTTTTTATCATTATTATTATTATTTTGGTTTTTTTGGTTAAATGTATTTTCAATACCTGAGTTTTAAGAACTTTATTTTTTTCCACCTATGTATCATTTTGTACCGTAGATGGAACATCGTTTATGATTAAATACGAAAATTGTACCTCTGTCAATAAAACTAATGGATTTACACGTCAAATCAAGAAAAAATTGATACATGTCATACGCATCATAATAATTAAAAAAAAAATTAAAATTAGGAAAAATAGAAAGATTAAAAAACAATTAAAAAAACTAAAACTAAATTAAAAAAAAAAAAATTGCAGAAGGGTGAGGGTAGCCGGCCACCCCCATTTTGGCCAATGGGTGTGGTTAAGCCACCCCCAACGGTCGTTCTGGGGTGGCCGAACCACCCCAAGGCCGTTTGGGGTAGTTCGGCCACTTCCAATGAGTAAATTGGGGGTGGCCGAAACACCCCTAAGGTCAATGGGGGTGGCTCGGCCACGCCCATTTGGCCTGGGGTGGTTTCGGCCACCCCCAACGTCCGGTTAGGGGTGGCCAAACCACCCCCAAGAAGCAAATTGAGGGTGGTCGAAACACACACCCAAGGCTCTTGGAGCCACCCCCGTTTGGCCTGGGGGTGGTTTCGGCCCCCCAACGGCGGTCTAGGGTGCCGAACCACCCCAAGGCTTTGGGGTGGTTCGGTCACCCCCAAGCAGCACATTGGGGGGTGGCCGAAACCACCCCCAAGGCCCTTGGGGGTGGCTCAGCCACCTCCTTTTAGCCTGGGGGTGGTTAGGCCACCCCAATTGGCCAAAAAAGGGTGGCTCAAGCCACCCTTCTACTTTTTTTTTTTTTTTTAAGTTTTTTTTTTTTAAAAAAAACTTACATTATTCTTATTTGGGGCATTTATGTCCTTTTACAATTTTAACATTTAAAAATAGAATATTATGTCTAATTCAACATGGTTGACTAACAGAAGGGGGCAAAAGGTAACGAAATAGTAGTTCAATTGGGTGATTTGGTCAGACTGTCAGTTCATAGGGGCAAAGTGACAATGAGTGGTAATTCATGGAGAAAAAAAGTAATTACCCCTTATTTTAATTTATTAAAACATGCGCTTATTATTTATGTAAGTTGTTTAATTTATTAAAATTTAGGCCAAACGGAAACTGTATATACAGGTAAGTGGAGCATGGGCTTGGGATTTATCCCAAGCCCCATGCAGGGAAGTTGACCCATGGGCGAGGGTAGAAAACCCTGGCCCCATCCGTCATTCTCCAAGAGAGGAGTGGAAGCTAGGGTTTTTTAATCCTAGTCGTCCACCCCTCTAGCACAGTCCCACATGGCTTATTTTATTTAGCCTCTCATAGTTTCATGAATATAAATAGAGGTGCATGTGAAAAAATACACAAACACAGTTATTTTAGTATTTACTAAGAACTGAAGTTCTCATTGAGGTAAACTTAGAGAACAAATTTTGAAGAGTAAGTTGAGCCCACACTCTATGTTATTTCTAATCATTGGTGAGAAGATCTGAAGGTAGGGATTTCTGAAAGCAAAGAGCAAGGATCTGATGCTCATATAGCCAAGAAGTGGCCCTAGTGTTCAAGTAAGTATTATATTGCTTATTTATTTTAATAGCATTGTTCTTTACATGCAGTTCTTAAAATTCGATCTTAGTTAGGGAATAGTTTATTTTTTACTGCGCTATATTTATTTTTGATATGGTATTATTCCAACAAAGAACTCTTGTACAAACAAATGGTGTTGACTTCCTTTAGTAAAAGGTCAGACGATCGTGCAGGCCAACAAAGTCTAACAACCGATCGACATTAGTTAGGAAGGGGCAAGGTTTAGACAAGAGAACACCTCCATGACCTGGCTGGGAATTGAAAATCGGAGGCTTGCCTTCAATACCTCTTCGTGTAAGCACACCTCGTCCCAGCCAAGAGTGACAAATGCCAGTTTGTTAGGCATTAAAGCACTAATATGAACCGAGATCGGAATGTGGTACTATTTCCAGAAACAATTCATGTGGAGGTCAGTTAGAATAGGATGCTACTTCATGGCTTTGAAAGGCTTCGTTCGAGCACCAGCTGCTAAAGGCTACGACTCCTCAAAGCTCAATGATCCCAAACTAGCACAGTTATCCTCATGCGCCATTCCATGACAAAGAGAAGAAAAGATACTCCTAGCAGAAAGGACCTGACTATGGTCAAAGGCTTAAAGTCCAGGGGGCAACCTAGAAAAGAAGAAAGAAAGCGAGTTTGGTGAACTTAGCCGAAACAAAAAGATAAGGGAAAGCGATGTTGAAATCAAGTGCAAAAGCAAAATGGAAAGCTGATCTCCTATAAGAGTAATGCAGAGTGAGAAAGAAGTGCTTTTTTTGCGTCCTTGAAAGCTTCAAATCGCAACTATTAGAATTCGAATAAGCAGAGGGTTTAGATCCGCCCACGCATCCTAACAAGTGAAGTGATAGACTCAACATGCCTCGCAACAGTTGTCTCATGTCACCCACATTAAGTGTGCCCCTATGACTCTCGAGGCAAAAACTACCATAATTCAAAGAATCAGGTAGTCGAGAAGAATTCCCACTGCTCGACTAGATAAACAAGTCTGACATGGAAATGGGAGACAACTGATATACCGAGTGTAACACCTTGGTCACACATTGTAAAGATGAGTAACCCACATAAAGTGAGTGATTTATAGACATTCACTCTATAAACAAGTCTGACATGGAAATGGGAGACAACTGATATACCGAGTGTAACACCTTAGTCACACATTGAAAAAGATGAGTAACCCACATAGAGTGAGTGATTCAAAGAAGTCGGGTAGTCGAAAAGAATTCCCATTGCCCGACTAGATAAACAAGTCCGACATGGAAATGAGAGACAACTGATATACCAAGTATAACATCTTGATCACACATTGGAAAGATGAGTAACCCACATAGAGTGAGTGATTTATAGACACTCATTGGTGCTAAGTCCCTCATTGCTTTCTTACTAGATGAAATTGGACTTTGTAAGTAATTATATGGAAGCTCCAAACTGACTACTTCTTTTGGGTGATAACACATATGTGGNTTAATGTTTTCTCTATGTCATTACAAATGGTATTAAAGCCACCTAGAAACCTCATGTGGTACTAGAGTACTCCATGATGTGGCCTAATGAGGACATTAGGGGTTTAAGGGGGAAAGTTTGTAATACTGAAGCCCCACATTGAGTAAATGAGTAACTCACATAGAGTAGGAATTTATAAAGACACTCATGGGTGCTAAGTCCCATATTGCTTACTTACTAGATAAAATTGGGCTTTATAAGTGATTTGAAGGAAGCTCAAAATTGACTAATCCTTTTGGGGTGATAGCTCAAATGTGGTTAGTGTTTTTCCTAGGTCATTACACTGAGTATCCACTTGATTGGCCCCTAGTTAGGAATACAGACTTGGTTTGAGTATTTGAGCCCAAACCACAAACACTGATGGGCCAAGCGAACCAGCCAGCCAACTCTACGGGGGATAATGGGGTGCAAAGGATAAGTACTCTACCACCTCATCCCAACTTCTCGTTATTCCTAACAAAGAATCAAGCAACGCCTAAACCTGGCAGTTGGCACATGGCACTACACGATGTCTATTAATGGTTGCAACCTGCAAGGAGGCAAAAAATTCAGCATGACTACTCTGCTAGCATTGTTCCTCCTAGCGAGTGACACCTGGATAGAACATACCTTAGTAAAGGACACGGATTAAATTCCACATTTGGTCAGGGTTGTGCCCTATCAGAAGACGACGCCTTGTTTTGGTCGTACAAGGGAAAGCACTCCTAATAAGGAAGGGATCCCTTGTTGGCACCTCTGGCAAATCTCCAATCTTACTCTCCACCTGTTTTGTAGGCATTTGTGATTTGAGGTTGGTCATGCGATTGACTGCATCATTAAGAATTATTATAAAACCTAAATTGTTTAATATAATGCATGGTACACCATTATCTTTTGATCTTCATTTCGTAGATTGACTTGCATTCACACTTCATATAAGCTTTCTTCCTCACAAAAAAAAGGAAGAATTAATAAATGAAAGAAAACAAATCATATTGGACTGAATGTCAGGCAGAAATTTCACAATCCTCTTTTGGCTTCCCCTATACACACATAGTGAGCCCATGATATGCAAATGAATACATGGAAGAGGATGTCAAATGGAAAGTAATTTCTTTGGTTTACTTCACAAAACTCTCCGGTCAATCTATCAATAAAGGCCAGTTAAAAAGCTAAACTCTTGATGGATAATCCAAGAGAAACAAGCACAAAAAACTTTGTTAGAGTAATAGACGATTTCAGCTCTTTATTGTTTATGTCAGAGAATAAAGTTGGAACATCATCAAGTAGAAAAAAAGCCAAATAGAAGTACATTCTATAATTAGTCTTTGCTCATTATTCTCCTAATTTAGAAAATATAAAGAATGTCTTGATCTATCAATTGTTAGATTGTTTCAGGACACTTACCTTATTAAATGTAAAGGAATCTAAATTAAATCATTTGTAGGATTACTCTGATACAGACAGTGAGGCGGCTTTTCTTCTTACCCTTTCCTTCTCTTGGGACTTAGAATGAATTCGTCGTCATCATCACTCTCATTAATGATTCTTTTTTTAGCTTTTAAGGTGCCATTCTTAGATGCCTGCTGCTGCTGCTTCTGTGAACTCTCAGGTTTACTTGGCAGTTTTACAGATTTAACCGGAGTTCCCATCCGAAGTTCCTTTTGCTTTCTCTGCTTCTTCTCATATGCCTTTTTAGCTCTTTCAGGGGATAGCAAGCCATGTTCCATCATCCTGCAAATTGAAATATGTTATCATTTCCTGATTACTTAGCACCAATTATTTCAGAGTTGGAAGAAAAAATAATAGTAAATACTGCTGGTTCAGGATAGAATAATTTTCAAGTATTAACATGTATACAGTAAATGAGTGAACCCTTTACTGGTAATACAGTCCATGAATCCAGAATGGGAAATTTGCTCCTCTCTGCTATGTTTCTTTTTGTGAAAGGATGTACTACATTCAAATGGTATCATGCAAACAACTCCACAGTGGCATACTACATTCAAATGCACATATAAAATGCATGATGACTATCCAAGTCAACTTACTCTCCTAAAAGCACTAAGAAAATCCTACCATGAATTTTTTTTTTCCTTTGAACAAAGTAGGTCAAAATATTGGTCTCAAGCAAAAGTGTGGATGCTCTTTGGAAGTGAGCTTGTAAGTTGATTGTTAGGTTCGTGTGCATGTGGGAAGAGATGGTATCCATATGTGTCACAATGAAAACGAATGGTCCTAGTGAAAAATAATAAAGTTTACACATACCGCAACTTATAAAAGTCATGAAGAAAGTTATTTCTGAGAAGCCACCTCTGCCATTTGGGGTTCAATGATTTTACCCATAAGGCTGGAGATGATAAATCAATTGATGCTAGACTTTCATCCATGTGTACAAGTGTAGGAGAAAATGTGGGCAATTGATGCATCTAAACTCTCTTGTTCACATTCTGTGGATCAATGGGATCACAATCCTGAAAGAAGGAACCCACAGGATATGATAATAATTTGATGGACAACAGAAACTCAGGTGCTTTTGGGTCATGGTGAAGGCCAACCTCAACAAAGTCACAGGGTTAAACCTAAGCTTCGATTAGTCCAGATTATATCAGATTGGCCAAGTTGTTTGAACTAGTGCAAAATGATTACCAATGCTGTGGTGTCTTTTGATTAAACAGGTGCACAATGATCAATTATATTTTAAAGCATGATTTACAATGCAAGGGGCCTGTAACAACTACAAAAATACCAGGGAAAAAAAAAAGAGATGACTCAGCAATATAAATATGGTAAATGATCAAAAAAGAAATCCAAAACAGTTGAACTGAAGAACGCTATCTATCTTAGTTACTGTTGATAGTGCTAATGTTTACAACAATACAATGCATAAAACTAATGTATGCCAGATCATGCTTAAGTAGGACCAGTAGCTGATTAGTTGAAATTATAGGAGTAAAATTATCATTTGACTTTTTCTAGACAATTTTACCCCTCCTCCATAACTAACCAGCTCATGGAGAAGATCCTTATGCGCTTAAGTAAGATTTGATATTGCTAATATCTACAGGACTCATGTAAGAAATGAAACACTAAGGCTATGTTTGGCAAAGGGTTTTTGTAAAACCCTTAAAAAAAGCACATCGAAACTCCAACTTTTTATATTCTATCAATCATTTTTTAATAACTTTTTTTATTTTTTATATCATATCAAATACTTTTCATTACTACTCAAATAAAAAACTAACTAAAAAACAAAAAAAATTTACTTTTCCATACAAAAAATTATAACATTCTTTCTATTTTATATCAAATCATTCACTTTTTATTACCATTCAAACCCCAACCTAACCCTTTGCCAAACATACCATAAGTTAGTTTGTGTCAACATATATGATTGTAAGCAAATCTGAATTCATATATTCTAACAGTTTGGAATTGAGTCCAACCCCATATCTCGAAACTTCCGCTACAGTTTGCCGAACAACAATACAACACATATAAAGTAATACACCAGATCATGCTTAAGTAGGGTCTCATATTGCTAATATTAACAAGGAATCATGTCAGAAATGAAATATTAAATTAGTTTGGAATCCAAGTCCAACCCTATATCTTGAAACTTCGGCTACAGTTTGTGGCCAGTCAGGCCATATTGGAGGAGCACCCAAGTTATAGCGTTACTACCAATATATGGATGCACCATCTCCTAGTTTTTTAACACTGAGCATGGCAAACTTACTATATAGAATAAAGCAAAAAGAAATTGAGCAAAATTATGAAAGGGTCTAGCCAGATGATGCGAACCGACAATTTCTTCCTTTACTGAGGACAATTTACACACGCAACGTTACATTCATGACTTGATGCAGACTGCAACTTGCCTGCACAAATATGGAATCCAAAACTTAAGGTGCCAGGGAGAAAAAGGATCCATATTTTATATGCCCAAGTCATACTCATTATGCCACAGCAAGTATGACAGATGCATAAGCTTTTGTGATTAGAACAATTTTGTATCTTCCGACTTTGGGAATAAGGTTTTGTTGAGTTGAGTTGTAACAATAGTAATTCTGTTCTTTCTTTTTATGGCAATTGGTGTCAATGTTATTTTAAAAAAACACTTTTTGATAAGTCAAAAGTGGCATCAATTTGTTGCTTTGTGGAATAAATAAAGAAGGCATATATGTATTTTACAAAGCACATAGTTTCTACGAAATAAAAATTATCCAAGCCTTAATAACCAACTTTAAGAAGACACTAAACAATTGTTCTAATCATATTCGTCATTTTCTACAGCATCATGTAAACTGTCTAATTCAAATCTGATAAAACTTCGATTTCAATAGGGTTAAGGTCTATGCATTTAAGGAGATGGACTGTGTCACAAAATGGGCATCTATCCTTCAGTAATTGGTAAACTGTAATTATAGAGCAGATGTTGAACCCACAATATATTGAGGAGATGGACTACATATCACAAGATAGGCATCTATCTTTCATGAATCGATAAACTATGACTATGGGGCAGATGTTTGAACCCACAATATGCAAAGGGAGAAAAAAAGAGAAAAGAAAGTTGGTGTTCGAATTTTTATAGCATTTATGGAGTTCAGTACCATCATTAGTTAAAGACTTTAAAGCTCGGTGACAGTGTATAAGAAAAAAAGCTGGAACATTGACTCCTTAGGCTGAAAACTAGAGACTTTTCCATCATTAGTGAGAAGAGTATGAACACATGGGAAAAATGCATGCTTCAAATATTAAATTTGACAAGAAATGCAAAAGCAACTTTTACTTGAATCAAAATCTCATAGACTCGATTCATCAAAAAAAAATCTCATAGACTCCTGTTACTAGAACACTATATCAAAATAGTAATAGTGTTGTCTGACGCTTATTCACATAAATCAGTGCCAAGAGCCCACACTCCCAGATGGTATGTAGAAAACAATATTCATGGCCTCAGAACTAGTTATCCAAACAAACTGCTTCCTTCGTACAAATGCAGAAAAAGAATAGGACCATGCAAAAAGTCCAGAGTCCGAGATCGTACACAAGGAAAACTAAGATTTTTTTTTTTAACAAGTAATCCAAATATCATTAAAAGCACAAAAGACACAATCCAAGTACACGGAAAGTATACAAGAGATACACCTAACTAGAAAGAGAAAACAAGTCAAGAAAACATAAAAACTAGGCAAATTAAGATCTAATGCAGCTCTCCAGTGGTAAAGAATTTCGAAAAAGAATGACTTTAGTTCCACCACCTTCCTCTTACGGTATTTGAAACTTTTATCATTTTTTTACCTCCAAAGACACCACAAAAGGCAGGACAGAACCATCTTCTACAAAACTAGACTTTGTGGACTGCCTCCCAACCCTCTTCAACAAGTGAAAAGGTTTATTACTCTTCTAGGACTAACCCAAACTAACCCAAACTAACCCAACATGACTGAAAATATGACTCCACAAGGCACTAGCAATTTCACAATGGAGAAGAAGATGATTCACAGTCTCCCCACTCCTCTTACACATACAACATCAACCACAATGACATGTCATTTTCTTAGGTTATCCAAGGTGAGGATCTTCCTTGTAGATGATCAATGTAGATGGATCCTCTAATGAGTTCCGAAGTGGAGCAGCGATAGTATTGTGTTCTTCTGAGGGGATGGAACTTGAATATGCCTTAGAGGTTTAATTTTAAGGCAACCAATAATCAAGCGGAGTATGAAGCCTTGATTGCTGGATTAAATATAGCAAGGGAGCTTGGAGCTAAAGATGTTTGGGTGAAAAACGACTCCCAGCTAGTTGTGGGACAAGTATTAGGAACGTTTGAGGTCAAGGAAGAAAAACTTAAAAGATATTTTGTGAAGGCATGGGAATTGAGGGACCATTTTAAAAGTTTCAAAGTAGGGGAGTACCCAGAGAACAGAACGGTTGAGTAGATTAATTAGCTCAGCCAGCTACCTTCCCGGAGGAGAGTTCAAGCAGTAATACACCCATGGAAATGCTAGACAAGCCAACAATTCAGCAGTCAGATGCCCAACCAAGTCATCCATGAAATCGGCTGGGCTCAATTGATTATTGACCATCTTAAAAGTGAAAAGCTACCAAGAGACAAGAAAGAGGCCAAAAAGCTAAAGATTCGGGCAGAACGGTTTACTTTGGTGAAAAAAGTCTTGTACTAAAGGTGTTTCAGACTCCCAATGTTACAGTGTGTATAAGAGGAACTAAGTCGGTAACTAGAGCTTAAACCTAAACAAATCCCTAAGATTGGCATCAAACTGAATTTTTGCATAAACGAAAATTTCTGAGAAATGCAACCAGATTTGCTGAAGGAACACCCGACATTTTACTCAATAAACTTCCATCATTTTACTCAATAAACAGTACTCTCTTTGTTCCAATTTAAATGTGTTATTTTCGTATTTTGGACATCCTAGTATAAATGTCAACTTTCCAAGAGTGGAATATATTTACTTTGATGTTGTTCTAAACTACCATCATCCTTCCAAAAACGATAAGAAATAAATAAATAAACGAAGATTTCCTCTAAAAGTCATCCCCAAAATTATAATCAAGGGCATTTAGAATGTTAATTAGACTTTTACTTTTCATTAATATTGTGCCACATAGAAACAAGAAAGTAATTTAAGGGAGTACTTGTTAATTTACTTGAGGATTGCCCATCATCATCAAATAACCAGGAGCAATGTCCCCCATTTAATTTTTTTTTGATAAGTAATGTCTGCCAACAAATCGACATGCAAAGTATGTTTTGCGGTCCTTAAGCTGAAGAGGTGTCAGAAATAAATGTTAGGATGAAAGAAGCTCGTTGCATAAGGCAGAAAAGGCACTATAGTATGAAAGAGGAAACTATGTAAGCCCAATGACACAATTGGAAAGAAATCAAAGATCTTAATTAATAAAACCTTACTTTGGATCATTTTGAACTTCTACAGACTATGAACCATGTTCGGGCCTCCATCAGCAACACTACAGCGGAAGAGCCCATAGCCAATGATGACACTGATGGAGTTGCTTATAAAAGGTAAGGAAAAAGACAATCCTCAAATAACCGTCACCAATACAAGTTAATAAAGCCCGCCTGCCTCGTGGATCACCACTCCAGCCACCAAACTAAGACTCCTAAATTATTCTATTTAGTCAACATCAGGGATGCCCTGAGCCTGTCACACATCATCAATAAGCAATAAGACCCATTAAAACTTGGAAAGCCTCACTCTTAATTGTCAACGGACACACAACATTTTGTCATGAATCAGGTAAGTTCAGACATAAAGGTGCTGCACCTTATCAAAATCCCAAAGGTCAAGAATAAGGAGAAACAACTCATTTGGGCTCTCAACGGGGTGCCTTTAGTTTCTTTCTTGTGGCACAATGCATGTGTCGCCATAACAAGGTCACATTTTAGGTGTAGATTGAGTGGGATACAAAGAACAAGAAAGATTATCAAAATTAAAAGATGTGAAGTGCTTAAAATTGATAGTATCCTGAATGTCAACTGGAGACATGTTCATATCTTCCAACTAGCTCTAGCTCTATTTCCAACTACTAACACCTAAAACCAATTCTCGGCAAGAAAATGAAAGAAAAAGACCCAAAAAAATAAAAAAAAATAAAAGAGACTATTGTCATGTCAATTAATCCTTCAATTCGGGTAAAGAAGTCTACACAAGTTATAGGCATAAGGTAGTTGAAAATAATTTGTTCCAACTCTTTTAGTCAAGTCATTATAGGCTAATCTAGAAACTTTTGTTTTCTACTAATCTAGAGATTTCCTCCTTTCTACAAACCCAGAATGTCCATATTGTTCCAAACCCTTTCTCCCCCTAGTTTTGTGCCCCTTCACATCAAACTCTTTTAATTCCAACACCCATTCTTGTTTGAGTGATGCCATAGGTTTCTTCATTCCATCTTGTGAAATCCTTGGTAAGAGATCTTACCTTTCAGCAAAGATAAAGTCAAAGGGTTCATATCTTCCCAGCTTACAAATAGCTGCAATCCACGAAAGAAAATAAATCTATGACCCAACGAAGGCCTGGGAAGCACACTTGCGACAGCACTAGAGAAATGGATCCCACCACTGCAGCGTGAAGCCACTGATATCATAATGACAATTATATTTGACCATACATGAGTGTTTGTGTGTGTGTGTGTGTGAATGTGAGAGAGAGATTTGTGCTTAAGCTAACACACGAAATTTAACTTTTATTTTCTCTCTGACTTCATATTGTGCGTGAAGTCATTGTGTAAGATGAAATGTTTACGTGATGGGTACTAGAGTAGCTTATCATGTATATGTTGTCCTAGTTATTTGGACAATACTTATGCAATCCCTTCAAAGAAACAAGTTAGCTTAGGCACACAATCGAAATGTAGAGCAAGCACCTAGTTGCAATATAGCCAAAACACCAATAACCTGACCTTCAAATATAATCTAATTAGAATTATTAGATTCTTTTTAGAGTATTAATCACTATGTTTATAATCTATTCATTCAAATATTTATTTGAAATTCTACTCTATATTCGTTTCTATATTTATAATCATTATGAAAGTAAGAATGAACAATTAATAACTAAACCCCAGTATAATAAATTCTAATATATGTATAATTTTTGAGTCAGAATTTCACATTTCCGTATGTGAAAAGAATTAAAAAAATCTCCATTTATGACACCCTCACTATTATATGTATTTTCCCCAAGCAAATTTGCCACCAAACTGTAGCAGAACCAATTGATTTAGCTCCCCATTGCATCCAAGAACTCATCCAAGCTTTTATTTTGTTGACACTATCATATCCAATGGCGCAAAGAATCTCATTCTAAATTTCCAACGAATGACCATTGCTTTAATCTAGAGCCAGGAAATTGATTGAAACACTCGTAGCAAAATGATCCAAAATATATGTAGGAAACCAGCAAGAAATACGGTTTAATTCCAATGGTCTAGTCTAGGCACCAAGCAATGAACAGAATAAAAGCAAGTTCCATATCTTACAGATGAACTGGTTCTGTAAGATTAAATAGAGGAAGAAAGGGCTGTAAGAATAGAAGGGAAAGCTCACCAAAATTCTGCCATTTCACTCTTTGGTATCTGTTGTGACAATGACTCATAAAAAATCCTCAGGGGTTCCCTCTGTCATTAGAAAGAAGCCAAATACAAGATTGAAGTGGCGTTACATCTCTATAAACATTCTTCCGGAAAAAAAAAAAAAAAAGAAAAAGAGAAAAAAAACAGAGATCAATTGCATGGGCACAGAACGAACCTCTTCAGGGGGATCGAATTTCTGGCCAGTCAAAGTGTACACTTTCTTCTCCCTCGCTTTGGTAGTACTCTTTGATGTTATTGTTTTTGATGTGCCTGATGTTGTTTTTGATTTTACCTTCACATATAAGAAGAGCTTATTATATCGCACCCAGTATGACATTAACACAATTGACATGGAAAAGGAGAAAGATTTTCAGATAACAAGGACCAGAATCCATCAAAGACCATCATACCCTTAATACCCCCAAAAATCACCAAATTCATTGCAACTTACCCAAATTTATTTACAAAAACCATACCCAATATAACCCAATCCACCACAAATTATTGAAAACAACCCAGAAACTCGAAAATCCAAATCACCCCATCCACTTCAAATTCAAAACCCATTCCAAACTACACAATCTATCAATAATAAGTAAAGAAATTAATAAATTCCACATGGCCAAATCAATCAATTGAGAAATTAATCAATAAGAACATCGTTGTAAGCTCAAAAGAATACATATAAACGAATCTGATTCACAAAAAGCAATGAACTTGAGATGGGTACCTCAGTTTTCGTGACAGTGGTCACAGATTTCTGCTTTGGGTTAAGAGGCTGCTTGCTAGAGCTCTCAATCTTCTTCTTGTTGATAGCAGAGTAATCAACCTTTCCCTTTGAAGAACCATCTTGGTTGCTCGGCTTCACCTTCACAACATTGCTTTTTGTCTCTGGGGCCATTGATAGAAATTGATGTCTTTGCTATTAATCTGATGATTCCTTCTTCTTCTTCTTCTTCTTCTTCTTCTTCTTCTTATGTCTTAGCCGTCTCATTGAACATGCATCAGCTCTGTAAGAATCTCTATCTTGTATTTGTGTAAAAAAAACAATGGATATTTGTTTATTTAGTAAATTAAAATAATGATAGAGAAAGAGAAAGAGAAAGAGAAAGAAATCAGGTAAAACACGAAAAAGTGTTAGATTTGTTGGTTGATGTTGTTTACCTGCTTTTTCAATGTTTTTCTAACGTATGAATGAAGGCAAAGGTTTTGCTATGTTGTACCTTGAAGCAGGTGATCTTTGCTCCCAACGGAAGCGTTGGGAAAAGACTGTTTTGTCATCGTAATACACAGAAAGCAAAAGGCTGGCGCCGGTAGTTGGCTCAAGGTTAAAGTGGTCACGCTGAAACCCAAGTCTAGACAGCGTACCACTCTTATCATGATGGTTATGATGGCGCTCGCTTTTTTCTTTTTTCTTTTTTCTTTTTTGGTTTAATTTACTTTGTCTGATACGATCGGTTTTCACTGATTTTCACGTGAGCCGCGGTCGGGACACGTGTTCAACACATAAATACTTTCACCGTCGCCCTAACGGTCTATTCGTTGTGTTCCGACCTTGTTTCTCAGAGAACGTGACCTAGCCACCGTTTGACAAAGAATTATGATTTAGGTTTTTAAAACTAAAAAAAAATTATATCAAAATATTTAATACAAAAAAAAATTTATAACATTTTTTTTATTTAATATCACATTAAAACTCAAAATCTCTTAAACCTAACCTAGGACCTCTTTCGAGAAATATGCATCATACCTAGCCCATAAATGTTATTTAGGATTCTTATATAATTGTCATATTACTTAATTTCAGCTTTTTTAAATCTAATTTTTTTCTTTCAATGTAAAATAAATTATTAAAGAGTAATTTGAAACAGATTTTTAATGTTCTTTAAGCTAAAAGAATCACAAATAGTACTCTAAATTTAAGGTACTACTTTTACTTTCTTTTTAATATTATTTTAATATAAAAAAATTTTATCTTTCTTTTACCTTTTATTTAGAATAATATTTAAATTACTTTCTTTTTCTTCTCATCTTTTTTTAACATTTAATTTTGAGAATAACTTTTATAATAACATAATATAAAAGGGATTCTTTGTGTCCGTCAATGACAATTGGCCACATCAGCTTGGAACATAATAACAATTTTAGACAAAAACACTGGATTACACGTACCATCACCCAAAAAACAAAAAATCTTAAACCTATCTTCAAGAGAACGCCACCCATCACCTCGGCTCCTTTACCCAAGCGACTCCACGCAAAAAAAAAAAAAAAAAAAAAAAAAAAAAAATCATTTTCACTTCCTCGAGCTACCTCGGGAAAAAAATAAAATAACAAGGCCCAGATACTAATAACTTTTCCTGGTAAACAATCGCCCATGGTCCCATAGAGACAGAAACTCATTCAATTTCACTTATTGAAACCATTTATGCCCAAGCCTTTCCAAATAACAGTCCAAACCAAACACACCTGAATTCAAAGAACAGAAAGAGATACTTTTTTTGAAAAAAAAAAAAAAAAAAAAGATTCCAGTAGACGATATCTAATGCCCCCACATTATTAATACCTATATTTTTATAAAACAACCAATGTTATGACTAGGAGCCGTGATACTCATCAGCCTTGGGCTGAATGAATAGTCATTCAGCCCAAGGCTAGATGAGAGTAAAAAAAAAATTAA
>FXXK01000520.1:77165-103299 GCA_900184695.1 Betula pendula | reverse complement strand
CTGAATGACTATTCATTCAGCCCTGGGCTGAAGAATATCATTAGCCTATGACTAGTCACCCTCTTTAACTTAATTACACGTTTTAACAAATAATAATCCATATGTTTGACTTCTTCTAATTTTGTATATCTAATTTTTTTTTTTTTTTAAGAGTTTGTTTTTACATTTGTATGGTCTATCTTTATTTACATATGCAAAGTTCGATGAAATTAGACAATAAGCATTCTCTTTAATAAAATACCCTTTCAAATAATTTCTTAAAAAGGTTATCATTTTAAACACCTATGGCCTTCAAAACCGAACATTCAAATAAGAATGATGGAACAATCGATAGTTGCCCTAAACCAGCTGTATTTTTTTCTTTACCACGAACATTTGATTCATATTACACGAACTTTCGATTAGTGTAGTGTAGTACTGGTCACGCTACCTATGCATCTGATCACCATGCAAGCCATGTATCAGATAATATTACAAACATTCAACATAATACACCGAACGTTCAACGTAGTACATTGAACGTTCGTCTAAAATCTTAAAACCGTTGGTCAATAATACGCAAACATACGACCGAGTACACATGAATGTTCCTATAAGACTGAAAAACACTTTAACTTCTTAGACCACTTCAGCTATTGATATTAACTTCTTACACATGAACATTCTTATAAGCCTTAAAATAGTTTGGTTTCCTACATTTAAGGAAAAATTAAGGAAAACTGCTACTAATGCTCTTAAATGATTGAGATAATGTGGTAGTGAAAATCAGGTATTAATATTTCTTTTTTACAAACTTTGGCTTATTCAAATTCTGATTTTTACTGTCACATCATTACAATTATATAACAATCTATTAAGCATTACTCTAGATAACCATGTTGATGACCTATATTTATGAACACAAATTTCCTACAAATCAGCTTCTAAAAGTAATATGTGTCTTTGCATGTGAAAAACATATATTTTTTTAATAGCATATGCTTCTCACATATTTTTTTTAGTAGCTTAAATGACATATGTAGCTTTTAGAAGCTGATTTATAAAAAATTTCTTACAACTAATTTGTAGGAAATTTATATCCGTTATTAATTCAAATCGTTTAAGTGATCTCATATTTTTGTTCAAAAATAAGAAGGGGATCTAATATTTCATATTTGAATGAGAAATACCTCAAGTACTTAAATTTACTATTATATTAATCCAATATAATCTATTTATGATTAACCATGCCTATAGAATTTCTTCTCATTATCTAAAAAAATAGGGAAAAGATACACATGTCCTCCTTAAACTACCACTTTATTATCAATGCCCCCCAATTATCAATTGTATTAATGTCTTCCTAAACTACTAAAAAATGTCAATATCCCCCTTAAAGCTAGCAAAAATACAAAAATAACCCTAAATTTAATAAGATAAAAAAACCTCTATAAATTCAAAAAGAAAGAAAGAAAAACAACAAAAAAAAAAAACGAGAAAAAAGATAAGTGGTTTTCAAAACTAAGGGGGCCTTTGTTTGGGGGTGGTCAAGCCACCCCCTAGAAATCGCTTGAGGGTGGTCCAGCCACCACCCTAAGGTGTTGGGGCTGGTTCAACCACCCCTAGGTGTGTATGTGTGTGTGTGTGTGTGTTTTTTTTTAAAAAAAAAAAATTAAATTTTTTTCATTAAAGGTAATTTGTCATTAGGACATTGATAATGGAGTGATAATTTGAGAAAATTATGTGCGTTTTTCCAAGAAAAAAAAAAGAAAATAAAAGATTAGTCTATACACCTCTTTTCTGAATCACTATTTTGAAAATAACATGACATAACAAGATGGTGATAACAAAAAAACAAGAGGTTGCAGAATTCTTTATAATTTGTAGGTATGAAGGACTTAGACTAAAAAAAGAGTTTCAATGTGATTGTCAATCATACCATTTGCCTATACGCAATGATAAACAACTGGGGATCACCTATTTTAAATTAAAAAATTGATAACTAATTAGATCTATACTAATCCATAAATGTTTACGCATGGAGCACATGAATGAGTCACTCATTTAACTGATATCATAGATCATCCATCTCTCTTATTAAATATGTGGTTTAAAAAAAACATAGAACGTCTCTTCTTGGAAAGGAGAAAACCATCACAATATCCAGAAGACCTAACAGAAGGAGCCGTCCAGTAGGATGAGTCAAAAAACCGAAGGTGTAATACCTTGAACTTTAATTAGGGTTAAAAGTGTCTTAATTATAACTTAAGAATGTTAATGTTGTTAAAAATGTAGAACTTCTTACTTTCTGTCACCACCAAACATTCAATATAGTGAGCCGAATGTCCAAAGTGGAAACTAGAACGTCCACTTAAAACCATAAGACCATATATCCAATAGTACACCAAACATTCGATAGTATACCTCGAATGTTCGATGACTAACAATACTGAAAAATAACACTTCAACCTTATCATCTACAATTCTAACATATAAAAACCCTCCACCTTGTAATACTCCAAAAACTTTTAACCTTAAAAAAAAAAAATAGAATTTTTTGACTTTTCTGGCTCACACAAACGTTTGTGTAAGACTAGGAATGTTCATGTACAAAGTACACACATACGTTCGTACATGTGTCGTGTAGCACTGTTTATCTCTAAGCGTAGCAAGTGACACACCCTGCATGTGTGCCAGGTAAGTACATATGAACGTTCGTGACTAGTACACATACATTCGTGTAAAGTTCGAAACATGGTTTTAATAGCAATTTTTAACCAAATGAATCCCTCTATAAATATACCCCACCCCTCTCACCTTTAAGCATGACCCTACTCTTTCTAGGTCAGTTTTGTGAGTGTGTGAGAGTGTAAAAGGAAATAGTTGAAGAAAATTGGGAGCTCTTGAGTTTTCATTCCGCCAAGAGGGGTAATTTCTTGACCTTAGTCTGTTTACTCAGAATAATGCTTACATTACTACATAACATGCTTATCTATCATGAACTTTACAAAGTTTTAAAGAAGTGCTAATAGTTACACAGTTTTACATATACGTATTAAGTTTTTGAAGAAGATTTGAAAGATTTACGTATATTATTCCATTTGATTTCATAAAATACTTTATTTCCATTTATGCAGTTAAGTCTAAGGTATAAGATTCGAATAGTGTTCAGTTTAAGAGAGTTTTTCTTAGTTTCGAATATTCTGGGCACATACAAACGTTCCTGCAAGAACACATACGTTCGTGTCCTTACCAGAATGCACAAAATTGGGGTTTAAATGATAGATTCTGCATAGTTAAGATTTTATATGTTAAAGTTCCACCCTCAGTATATTTTAGGTATATTTCACAATGATCGCAAGATGTCCCAAGTTTCGGATGAGCGTTTGAGGTAAGCAAATAACTAAGTATGAATTACACTTGTTATAAAGGTGCGATATGTCAGCAGACTAAGCACAGTTTCTGTATGATTTTATGCAATATATTCACAACTGCTTCAAGACTAATTGCTTATATAAATCTACTTTCTAAAAACAATAAATGTATGGTATGACATAGTACACCATCCTGTGTGGAAAGATTGACTATAAGCTTATCATTATTATAAGTTAATCTTATGGTCCAGATATTTATTGTTCTGTGTGTACCATGAATCCAATAGTTATAGTTTTGTGATCAGCACATCATTCTTTGAGTGAAGTCACTGTTACGGCTTTGCTAGTTAGTGTGGGTCACCTGAGGTTGGACTACTGGTATAAGACGGTACATTTGTACAATGTCCGAGGCACCGAAATTGTACCAGAAGTTTTTCAAGGACACGCAAACCTTGCTGAGATAGGGTTAATGTCTCAGGTAGACTGTATTGTTAACATATAACTATATATACATATATTTACACTTATTTCGTGCATTAAAATATATGTATTTGATCGCTGCATTTATATTAAATCTCTTCAAAATGAAACTACAGTTTATCAATGACATATGGATAGAGATAGAATACCCCATTTACTTAAAAGAACCCATACTATTTTACAAACTGTGAAGAAGTTTATTACATAAACAATTCATACCATTTTTATTTACTAAGTCAGTCGACTTACTTAGTTATTATTTTGCCTATAAAACATCCCCGGTGTTTTACCCCTTACCAGGAACATAGGATGTTGCAAGGCGATTCGCTGAGATGAAATGCCAGGCGAATAGCCCATATTCTTAGGTTTGAATATGATGTTTATAGTAATATCTATTTGGAAGCTATGTGTCTATTTCTTAATGATAGATTAATTAATTAGTAAACTTAGATCAATAATTTGCTATTTTCTCTGATAAATGGTTACAAGTAGTGGATCCAGTCAGTTACTAGTTAGGTAATGTGGATACCTTACATGAATTTACTTTGGGTTAGTTAAATAAATTGACTTAATCCGGAGGATTCTAATGATTCTCAAATCAATGTTTTACAGATTCTCTTTTTAAAAGAGTAAAGGTATCCCTAAGTCTTTAGCCAAGCGGTTTAAGGCTGGGAGATGAACCACGAAATTTATTATAAGTTAGTTAATTTTCTAAGGCGTTACAACCCTTGTCCCATCACCCTAATTTCGCCCTCTCAATCAGTTTGTTTCTAAAGAGAGAGAGAGAGAGATAAAGTGGTTTGGAGAGATAAGTAGCTCTTTTGATCCTTTTTCTTCAAAGGAGATAACTTTCTTAGCCTAACCTTGTCCTCATTAATATTGTTAGGTTGTTATCTTACTCTTTAGTTTCATTTTTGAAGCTTAGTGATTTAGCATCTTATCTTGAGGACTTATTTAATGATAATGGATGAACTTAGATGTACATAAAGATTATATTCTTGATTAGAACTGTATTATAAATGATATGAGAACCATAAATCATGTAGATTGAGGGTTAGCTAGGAATTTTGGTCTCAGATGAGTTTATGCCAAGAACCGAACGTTCGATATGCTGCCAAACAATCGATGCCGATCGTTCGACGACGATAGCAAACATTCGATACTCTCACAGAATGCCTAATCTTAACAGTTTAGAGTTTTTAGATACTTGATTAAGATTTCATTAGGGTTTTAGTGTGAGGTTTGTCTAATATTGAAGTGTGGTTTGCAGAATCATGAAGTTGAGCTTTTAGATGTCTGGGTTTGAGGATAAGTGTTTGAGGTAAGTAAACTCACTATGAAATTATAAATAAACTTTCATGCTTGATATTACAAATGAATACTAAAGGTATTCTTATAGGATGAAATGATATAATTTTTTGACATGATATGAGTCATAATCATATTTTGTTTGTATGGTAATATTTTCAATGCTAAAATAATTACGTATTGAGCATGTTTTAATTATGATAGTTGATGAAACAATATGTATATGTTGTGAGATATGGAATGAGTTACAATTACCCCGAAATGGGAGTCGGTATACGGTACAAAATATTCAGTAACAGGCTTTCGTTCTGAGTATGGCTACCTTATAATGGGATGTTGGTATGAGTTACGATTACTCGATGATAGGTCTCCAATATGAGTTACGATTATCTTGTAATGAGTTGCCAGTACGATGGCCTTGCTGGTATGTTTACGATACTTGTGTGCCGGCGGCATGTTATGGTGCCTCGTGCACTAATATGGAAGGTTTGATAAGGTAACCTTAACTGTATGAGGATATGATGATATAAAAGAAAGGAAATGATGTGATGAGATAAAGTTATGGATTAAAAAGTAAATAGAATGTGTAAAGATTTTCTGTTTTAAACTCAAACGTTTTAAAGTACCTTAAAGTGAAATTGTCATGAAATATGCATTGTTTTACAAATTTGTTACTTAACACTCTTAATTAGATTATTACTCAAACAAAACCTTCTAAAATGGTAGGACATTTTCCACACCGAGGTGAATCTATCAAGGGCCTATTTCACAGTTTATTTCAATGTAATGTTTACTTATTAAATCCTAGACTTACGTAGTTGATACTGTTTTCACTTGTAAAACACCTCGGTGTTTTGCAGTTTAGCAAATTTTAAGGGCTCGTTTGAGTGTCAAATTTTATTTGATTTTATTTAATTCTTTGTTGACTACATGGATACCAAGAAAAAAATAGTTTTGAAATTATATTTGGATGGTTTAGAAAAAATATTTGAGTAGGTGAATATATTTGAAAAAAAATAAATAAAATATTATATATTAATTCTTAATTTTTTTTAAAAAAAGAAAAGAAAGAAAAAGCTGGGGTGGTTCGAAACCACCCCCAGGGGTGGCCGAACCACCCCCAACAGCTGTTTGGGGGTGGCCAACCACCTTCGAAATTTTCTTAGCCACCCTCGAAATTTTCTTCGGGGTGGCTGACGTTTGGGGGTGGCCAAGCCACCCCCAAAGCTCTTCAAGGGTGGCTTAGCCACCGCTAAAAACTTTTAGGGTGTGGCTCGGCAACCCCAAATATTTTGGGGGTGGCCGAACGACCCCCTGGGGTCACCGATCCACCCCTGGGGTGGTTCGGGTGAGCCACCCCTCAATTTTTTTTTTTCTTCAGTTTTTTTTTTTTTAAAAAAATAAAAATATAATTTTATATTATTTTTGAGTTGAGTGGAATAAATTTAAGTTGAATTGAATAAATTTGAGTTATTGAAGATAGTTGACTTTTGAGAAGAATTGAGTTAAAAAAAAAAAAAAAAAAATTCGTTCCCAAACAAGCCCTCAATCGAGTTGGAGCTGTGACTAGAAATTTTCAACACGACCTGCAAACTCAACACGAAATTAAAGAGTTAGGGGTTTAGCATAAATGGATTTGCATAAAAAACAGGTCGACCCCGTTTATGAAAATTATATATATTTATATATAATAAATATAGGTTGAAACGGGTCAAACGAGTTGTGTTGGATTGGGTCAAACAGGTTAAACAGGTTGCTTTTGGATCTAAACAAGTCAAAAAAGTCAAACAGATCATGTCGAGTCTCTAGCGGGTTGTACCTAGGTTGAAGAATTTGACCTGTTTAACTAAACAAGTCAAATTTGAGTTTGGGTTGACCCTTAACGAGTTGGTGGAACAAGCAGGTCGACTCGAACCCGCCCCACCAACCTAAATTACTAGCGCCAGTTGGAGCTTAAAGTCTTTAATCAGGCTTGGATGTGGAGCAAGAGCCGTAAGCAGTTTGATTATATTTTGGCATTTGTTGATTCTTAGTATTGTATTTTGTGATAGTTAGCTGTTGTTATTTATTTATTTTTTATTTATGAATTTTGAGTTCTAATTGTTAAAGATGTTTTTAAGGTTTTAATTGTAGTTTATATCATTATTTTTCACTATTTTATTAACTTTGATAGATGTTAGATGGTAGGTTTTCCTTGTTAATTACAAATTAATTAATTTGAGAAGAGAACTGCTAGTAAGTCTCTAGGTTAATTATTTTTGTTAATTAAATCTGTGGGCGTTACAAACTGCCCTTAATACCTGTTGGGCCGGCAGCACACTAGGAAAAATATGGAAAGCTGAGATACAACTGCATCGTTTGTGAAAGCAACCTCCCGCAGGAGATCGAGACCCTTGCTAGCTCATCTAACGGCCACGACGCCCCTCTACCCAGTACTGCTCCTAGAGTCCATGCCAATCCACGTACGACTTGCATGCGCCCCTCGTGCATTCACCTCACCTGTGGCCCCATCATAGGCCTAGGAACCTAAGGAGCGTCGATCCTAAAATCTTGGAAAGAAAAGGAAATCGGGGGTCTACATAAGGAAATACGTGAGTTTCCGTGAAGGTACGCCCCTTATTTTCTACCTTAACTCTCCTAGAATTCTATTCTTCTTCTATCTTAGATTTGACTGTCAGAGGGGTCACACCGGGTCCAAATGCTACACATAATTCAAAGTGCACGCTTTGAAGTGTTCGCTTCCTAATATGGTAGTGAAAAATGAAAATCACCATTAAATGCTATATATGTATTTTTATTAGTTATTTTATTAAATAATAATTTTTACTGCCACGTCAGGAGCATTTGATAGTATGTGTAGCACTCATCTTCTGCAAAATACCGTTGAAAAAACAAAACATAAATGGGGCACTAAATTTTGAAAAATTAATCAGACCAGATATCAACAGATTTATGGAAAACCAAAGAATATATAGAAATAGTAACTATCGGCGCAAAGAACATTATACACAATAAAAGAACATGTTCTCTGAGTTAATTTGCACCAAAAGAATTTGCTAACTATTCTCGTAACAAGTTTTATGATTTTCCCCACCTGTCTAGTGTCTACTTAATTTCCTTCTCGTCAAGGGGGTTCTCTCTTAATCTCTAGAAACATAAAATGTACGTCCGCTATAAGTTATCTGGGTCTTATTTGATAAAGTCTGTTATACCAAGTGGAGTGAAGAATCATATGAAAGATATCATACTTTACAGGCTTAGAATGCCAAAGAAAATGCTGTTGTACCCTTTTGACCCCCATCTGTAGCTCAAGATACCTCTTCTCCGGGATTGAAAGGAGTATACTCTTCAAATTTGGAATATCCTTCTCCAAGACAAAAACAGCAAAAGATTCCCAGTTCAAAACTTCAAAAAATGGAGGCACAAAATTGTCAGATATGATCACCGGGACACACTCATAAAATATGGCCTCCACCACTCGTGGGCTGTTTACTTCATAACCTTTTGCACATACACAATACCTGCTACTCTTCATGTGCTGAATATACTTCTTATTCCCCTTGCCATCAGGCATTGTACCAAAGATTTTCATGGCAGGATCTTTGTTTCCCCAGTGCTTTAACAGAATTGGCCGTACATAACCATGCATGCCTCCTGCAAAGAAAGCAAGAATTGACCTCTGGGAAGGAGGTTTGCCCCCAAGATCCCTGAGTGGATTCCGAGTCAGGCGCACATATGTTTCGGGAAGAGACACGTCCTTGCCTAAAACAAAACCTTCTTTCATATCAGCATTGCAGAGGGCTCTTATGCACTTGGCCATATGTTTCTTTGTTTCATCTGGGGCCTGAGGAAGTTACCTCTCATTAGAAAATACATTGATCTAATCTGATCTAAATTATGTAATGATCCAAAGCTCAGATTTTTTATGCACAATAAAAAAGCATTCCATGTTACATATCAATACTCTAAAACGCAGTCATTACTCATAATGCAAGGAGAAAAATATTAGTAATCGACACCAGACAAGAAAGAAAAAGAGAACATCAGTTCACCACAAAAAATTTATGATCAAACTAAAAACTAACACTACTTCAAATTTATGGTAATGATGCCTTTACACACAACAAATAGGATCATTTAGGCCCTTTGAAGTCCTATTAAAGAACAACTCAGTTAAATGTTATGTAAGACAATGGGAATCATCTGAATTTTTCATTTTAAGTCCTAAAAGCCCCCAAGTGATTCGCACAACATAATTCGAAATGGATCATGAAAAGCATACCCAGTCATGGCAAGCAACAAGAAAATGATCTGCTCCGCCAGTTCTGTTCCAGAAAGGATGTTTCACTGCAATCATGTCCAAGTAGTTCTTCAAATATTGTATAAGGTTCTTACGGCTGTGTGAATTAGGTACATATAATGTTATCTCCAATGCTCGAGAGCTAAAGGGTAAGTAAAACAGATGTGCCTTCCTTGGGTTTTTCGTAACCAACTTTTTGTTAGCTTCCAGCAGCTTCATGAACCATCCTTCAGATGCATATATTCCCTTGAGTGGTGGCTGGTGGAAGATGGGTTTTTCCCCTTCCCTGTAAATATATACTTTAAGAGTGTCTTCCATTAGCTCATAGCTCCTGTAATGGATGAATAAATTAATGAAGACACAGTTCACTTTAGCATCAATAAGTAATTTGTTTGCATGTACAGTGGTATCATGGAAAAGCAACAGTCAGTCTATCTCAAAATAATCCATAACTTGAATGCTTCACACATATAGGACATGTAAACAAGGATGTTCTTCCATATGTGGAACTGGAAAGATATTGGCCCTAAGGTCTTAGCTCAAGTGATATAGACGAGTGGGGTTAAGGTTGTTGGGGATTATGTGCTAAATTCCAATAATTTTATATCTATGATTGATATTCAAGTTTGTAATGAATATAAGTTGTTCTTCAATGATTAAATTATTTAGACATGGCATATAATCTTTTACATGCTTATTGTGATTATATATATTATGCATGTGAAAGATCCTTAGATTACATTGAATATAGTTTATGATGTGAGTAACAGGGTTATCACACAAGGTCTTAGTCTATAAACCTTGTAGTCTTAAATCTTTAGTTGTTCGCAATCGGTAATGGAATTGAGCATTCCATTTGTGAAGACTGTTACACAACAATCTTGGTGATTTACCCTAATAAAGCGAAGTTGGAGGTTTCGGGTTGATGTGTAGGTGTTATGTACTAAATAGACTATGAGAGTTGTTTTTCCACAAAAATACTATTAATAGGGAAGACTTTAACTCTTGAGACTTCTTATGATATTGATTATAAATCCTGAGAGGATTGTGTACTTAGATATAAAGTGGAAATAAATTTGATGCATTTATGAGTGAGACCTTTGCTGTGGTCAACATTCCCGGTGCTTTGGGTGATTATATGTAGCATTATGAGAAAGCTTTTCTCAAGAAAGAATCCAAGTCATTTTCTCAAAAAGGATAAGAAATTTCTGCTGAGATAGATTTTATGGATTGGATTATTCTTAATCCCTGACTAGGGCATTTTGGTAAGGAATACCAAAATACAGATGTACATGTGATAAGACTTTCACAAGTACAAGAATAATAAATAAAATCAGTGACCCAAGGATAATAAGGTAGAGAATTAGGCACCTGGGCTAGGGGACTCATTCCCTAGCCTCGGCCGAATTTTATGTAGTGGATGCTAGGGTTTTTTTAACCCTAGCCGTCCACTACGTAGTGGGATAGCAGTCCTATATTGCTTTTATTTGTCTTCTCTCTCTCCTGCTAAGCCTATAAATAAAAAAGCCTGTAGCTCTTGCAAAATACACAATCATAACAATTCTTTAGTATGTACTAAAAACTAATATTCATGAGTTCACTCTTGAGAATAAATTTAAGTTTTGAAGAGTAAAATAAGAGTCTACATTCTTGGTTATTCTTAGTCATTAGTAAAAAGATCTAATGGTCTTATAATCCCTGAGGCTATACGTGTTTTTCATTAGAGCAAGAAAAACAGTTTTGCCCAATAGCCAAGGACTGGCCATACAGAAAGTAATCCTGTTTTTGTTGTTCATATTAAAATAACATAGTACTTTACATGTTCTTCATAAAATTTGATCTTGGTTTGAGAATTTTTATTTTCCACTACACAATTTTATTTTTGCAATCACATTCCCAACAGATGCAAGTTTTATGTTCAAATTTTGCCAAGCAAAAGAAAAAAAAAAAAGGAGAGGGCGGGGAAAGGAGAAGATTCAGAAGAACTCAACAGCCAATGATACAAGTCTTAGCTAGTAAGTAATAGCATTCGTGTCATCTAGAGCACCTTCTCCTACTTTATTGTGTGTGAATCCTTCTTATCCCCTAGTTTCTCCAAGCCAACATAATTTGCATAAATTCTCAAAAATACTACTAACATGAAGATATCTCACACTTATGTCATCAATAATTCCATTGAAAATCATTTTGTCCACCAGCCTCACACACAGTCCACAGATCGAACAAAATAAACAACTAAAAATTATTTTATCAGTCTGGTTACTTTATGAAGGTAGAGGAAGGAGGAGATTTGAAGAGAAAGGGGGAGGGGATGACCCTAAAGTTTTTCCTGCTCACATGGAAAATCTCACACTTTCAACCAAAGAGAAAGTTTCACAAGCAAATGACACTTATTAGATTAAACAAATCAAATCATAAGGAATAAATCACAGGATACCATTTATCAAAAATAAATCAAGATTCACAGGACACGATTAGCTTGCCTTTTGAACATGGAAACATTCCTATATAGAGGAGCATAAAGCTTTGGATCATTCTTTACAAT
Organism: Betula pendula; assembly: GCA_900184695.1. Taxonomy (NCBI): domain Eukaryota; kingdom Viridiplantae; phylum Streptophyta; class Magnoliopsida; order Fagales; family Betulaceae; genus Betula; species Betula pendula. The sequence continues at coordinate 91,313 of FXXK01000520.1, read as the reverse complement.
GGGTGCGTTCTCGATCAGTGATTTTGCATACAGTAATTCCTGGTCAACAGCAGAAGACCATTGTGGTGCCTACAAACAAAACAGAAAAGTAAGGAAAAAGGCTGAAAGCAATTTATTCACAAAGAATTCAATCCTCTCTAATATAATGACCAAAAAGAAAACTCCCTGTAACATAATTTAAACCTAATGTTTAACACATACCATTGACTGGTATGAAGCATGACTTTGGAGCAACAAATCATTCATCTCTGATATTGAAATTACAGGAGAGATTGGTATCTCATGCCCATTAGTCACCTCGGGAACCCTATTCACCGAAGGATTATTGCCCGATGGGGTGAGGCCAATTTGCAATTGCCCAGATTTTTCAGTGCTCTCAGAAGTGGTCGCTCCATTTTTCTCCAATAAGGATGTCTTGGAATCCACAACAGGTGTTCTAATATTTGTATCCAAGACTATGGTAGAAGTTGGTTTAGATGATGAATTAATAGGCGGTAATGCAGGCAAAGGGGATGCAGAATCAGCACTTGACCTTCCAATATCTTCTGGTGCAGTGGTATTAGTTCCCTTTCCAACCTCACCTACCGAAGAGTTACCATCTGTAGTATCATTCTTTTGAGAAAAGCTTTTTTTAGGTTCTTTAGCCTCCTGTGGTGCAGATACACTACTTGAATTTTTTTTATAGGCAACTGTGGAATTTCTATTTAGCCATTCCAGATTCCAAGATGAAGACTCATTAGCATTGTTATCCTCATCCAATCCTAAAGATTTATGTGAGCCTCCATTTCTATCTGATACAAACCCATTCTTCGGATTTCTATCCATCCCTTTGGATGTTCCAGTGTTATTAGCTCTCTCATGAATAGCATATGTATTGGTGGAGTTTGAACCATTCGAAAGTGTCATGTTACCAATCATCTCAGGTTTAGATGGAGAATTTCCTATCTGGAATGTACTATTTCCCACTTCCAAAACCCTACCAGCAGAAAATAAAGGCGATAGAACATTACCATATGGAAGTTCAAAACACTGGAACACTATAATCACAACAAACATCATGCCCATAAGCCATATCAATCTCCTGGTTTCGACCAGACATAGAGATAGAAGTTGTTGAGCCATTCAGAGAAACCACAAAGTTTATTGTTGGCTGACTTTCAATGAACATAATCAACCCTGCAAATAATGCCAAATCCCCAAGTTTAGTTAGGAAGAAAAAACCCTTTTCCTAAGGGCCAAAAACACTTAATATTTCTCAGAGTCGGTTCTCAAATGCACTTAAGGGGTGTGATGGCTTGATTGAGAGCTTTTTTGGGGCATTCAGTGCATTCAAAAACAGAAACACTTCTGAGGATTAAAATTCCACTCATGCAAACAGCATGGGGCTTATCTCATCTTAATGAAGATCTTGCAATCAAATCTAAATTTTATGATCAAGTTTAGGTTGTGTTTTGTTTCGACGTAAAGTGTTTTCTAACTGAAAATATTTTCAAGCGAAAACTCTAATTTTCTGGTGTTTGGTTGACACTTGGAAAGTAATCCTGAAAAAAGATTTTGTTGTTTGGTTCATACTGAAAATTGTCAAAATTTTTTACATAACCTCATAATTAATAATATTTATCCACTATAAGATATAAAATAAAGAAACTAAAGATCAATCTATTAACTGAATAGATTTTGAAAAATTTTACCATGTATAAATGCTTATGGACAAAGATTCAGAGTTTTGCTAATTTATTTAAAGATATATAAACCAGTTGCTCTTGTATATGTTTTTGAGAAATAGCTGCCTGATGAATTTTCTTGAAAAAATATGCGCACTTTGGCGCTAAAATGAGGGGGCGAAAAATGCCTTAAGCTTCTCAAGATATGTAAGCCACTTTTCACCCTAAACCCCTTATTTTCCATTGCCTTTGTAAATAATTTCTGTTGACTATTTTTTTTTTTACTGCACCAAACATTGGAAACAAATGCAGCCTTGGTGTGACCATTTTTGTTAAAAAATAAGATAGTAATGCAATATATATATATATTATATATAATATATATATTATATTTTTTTTTTGGGGGGGGGGGGGGGGGGGGTTGGTTTAATAACCCAACTTAGATTTCTACCATTATGAAGTTAATTTTTACATAAGGCAAACACTAGAATTTAATTGTGCTTTTATATATGTTTTCATTTTTCTACTTTGATAGTGCTCCAATAGATTATTAGTGGACTTATTTTTGATAACTAGATTATTAGTAGACTTCTATATAACATCAAAACAAATTATCATCGAAGTCAAATGCCACATATCACAATCAAACAACAGGCTGTATAGTTCCTAATTAGTCACAGAAAAGCATAGTCATAAGAAATTCAGGATCTTCAAATCTCTGCCAAAGCTCAATTTTCTCAATAAGCAATCAACATTGAACTTGAATACTTCGCCATGTAAGAAGAAAGTAATGTTTCGATTTTGATACCTTATCTTTCACGAAAAACAGAAATACCCATTGATCTACAATCCAAAAACAGGGCCTGCACGAATTACATTTCAACAAAAGACTCCAACGAGAGTTAACAAGACCCACCAAGCACCAAGCACCAACAGAACAACAAATTTTCCACTAAGAAAACAAAACATTCATTTCAATACCATGTTCTAGTAGAGAATACAAGGAAAAAAAGAAGAAGAAAAGAAAGAATGAATGAAAGAGAGTCCAAGATTTAAATTGAATTTCATTAACTGGGTCTGGCTCAAAGTTTCATTCGCAAGATAAGAAAGCAATTTCTGTTCTTTTCCTACGCTTTCTCAGCTACCAAACAGTTTCTTCTTCTTTTCCTTTCTTTCTTGTCGTTTTTCTTCTGAAATAGAAATTGAAGAGAAGTACCTGGCTCTTGAGCTTCAGCGCCCTCCTGTATTTCTGTTTCCTGGTTTTTTCCTCTTTGACTAAACAAATGCGTGTATGATATATGGAAAATGCTTGGTTTCGTACCCCAAGCAACCAATTCCATGAGTAAAATTTTTTAATGGGTCTGATTCTTCATCTCTTTTTTTCTATTCTTCATCTCTTTTAAAAAGCGGACGTTTCACTTAAAAAAAAAAAAAAAAACCAAAGAAGCTGACGTTTGTTTGGAAAAAGAAAATCGACTTAGGACAGAGATTAAAGTGAATCGCTGGGCTGGGACTGGGAGATTTTTGACACTTTGTGTCCAATTGAAATTTATACTATAATATTACTTTACCCGAAAAAGAAAAATCTTTATTATTATTATTATTATTATTTTAATGTTTTTGGAGTGGGATGTATTAGGGGTGTGCATTCGAGTCGAGTTGAGGTGAGTATTAAGTGTTCAAGCTTGGCTCATTTATTTTTCGAACGAATTCAAACTTGTTCATAAGCGACTCAATTAACTTATTAATTTCTTATATAAAGTAAATATTATGAATGTTTATATTTTCATAAATTCATACTAATAATTAATTAATTAATTATTGTTCAAATTTTATCAATTTGGTTAATTAAATAAATTAACTTAAATCTTAAATAATCCAATCGAGTTTATATGTATGTTTTCTAATATGTATATAAATTTCTTATGTACATATACAAACGTTAACACACACATATTCATATATACTTACAAAACATACTCATGTACACACCAATCTTTAAAATTATTACATGAACAATAATTCAAATTATATCTATCATATTAGGAAGAGAATTTCCTTTTACATAAGATGTTCTTATTACAAAATTAAAATAATACTAAAAAAATTATAAAAATGAGATTATTCGAGTTTATACGAGCTTATTCAAGCCGAGTCGAGTTTATACGAGTATGTCTCGTTTAATATTCGAACATATTATTGTGTTCTCGAACGGCTCATTTATTATTCGAATCGAGACCGAATCGAGTTTAACCGAGTCAAATCGAACTGAGTTCACGAGCAGCTAGCTCATCTTACACCCCTAAATGTATACGCAATAGAATTATAGAAGCAAGCCAGTGAAGCTTTATTACAAAATAAAAAAAAAAAGCCAGTGAAGCTTCTAGCAAATTTGGGCAACCCTCTCAACAACTGCGAGACCCATTACTCCACTTCAATGGAAAACCAGCTTATATTCCATGGAAATAATGCACGGAGCAGGTGCAGGTGTGAGAAAAATATTATTGAACCAAGGACTTGGTCCTCCACACCTATTTCAAATATATTTAAGTGAAGCCTCAAATTATTAAGAGCATCTCCATCCACCAGAATAAGAAAATGATTCATAATAGTAAATTTTAGGAAAAATTTTAAATAGTTTTTCTGAACTTCCAACCCTTTTAATATGTCGTTAATTTTTAAAACTTTCATTTTGATACCTGAACTTTTAATGTCTATCATTTAACCCTATTCCGTCAAAATTTATTGTTATATCCTGTCAAAATTCTCAAAATACCTCTGTATTTTGCTTTAAAAAAATTTTAAAGATTTAGGTTTTGAGTTTTTTTATAAATTCTGTTAAATTTTAACCAACACCTAAATTTTTACATTTTTTTTTTTAAAAAAAATTGAAGAGTATTTTAAAAATTTTGGCACTGCTCCGTTAGAAGTTTTGTTAAATCATAATGGAATGAGATAAATGATAGACATTAAAAGTTCAGATTATCAAAATAAATTGAGAACTCGATTATAAAATGTATGTCAAAATAGCTGAAAGTTGAGAAGACTATTCAAAGTTTTCCCAAATTTTAATTATTATGAACCATTTTGCATTATGCAAAATTACCTTTTTTCTTTCTTACAGTATGAATAGTTTACTGTTCACACAAGAAAGAATTGTTTATTGTTTTATTTCATTCTCTTGCTCATCTTCCTTCACCCAAACATTTCAATGTCTCCCCCTTTCCGTTCATCTTCAGCAGATAACCAAGAAGCTTCTCGTCCCTTCTCCCTCCCTCAACGAAGCTTCTCGTCCTCCCCCAAATAACCACGTCTTCAGCCTCCTTCCTCCTCTCATCTCTCTCACGTCTTCTTCCTCCTTCATTGTCACAGATCCAACACCCAAAATCAGCAACGAAAATACTCAACAAATCGGTCCCTTCATCGCTGTACGTAATAACCTCGATATCCCTTTAGGGATATATGTGTAATTTTAGCATGTATAGAGTTTTTTTTTTTTTCATTGTATATTATATTTTATTTTATTTTATTATTATATTTATTTAAATAAATATATTTTTATTTACTTATTTGAATAAGTAAATGACTCATTTCTCTCTCTCTCTCTCTGTGCAAGGTACGCATCACTCTCAATTCTGAATAATCTTCTATCTATGTGTATTTGTAGTTAATATTACATGAGGTTTTGCGGTCATGTAGGCCTTCACGTGTAGACTTAGGACATGTTTGGTACGAGGAATGACTATTCCATGGAATAGCCTTTATCAAGTATAAAATAAGTGTAATGCATTAGCTTTGAAATAGTCATTCCGATGGTTATGAATGAATAGTTATAAAGGAATAACCATTCTTTTCAACTTAAGAGGAATGATTATTCCCTCAATTGAGGGAATAATCATTCCATCATAGCTATTGGAATGGTTATTCCAAAGTTAATTTACTCTACTCATTTCATTTTTAATATAGGCTATTCCATGGAATAGTCATTCCACGTACCAAACATAACCTTAGACTTGCTCACCTTCTTCTTTTTGTAATAGTGGTATTTCCTTTTCTCATACCACACTTGTTGCTGTTTTGTCCTTTTGTGCTCTCACCCCTATTTCGTCTTTTATGAACATTTTCTTGGTACTTGGGCGTAAGAGGAAATACTGAAGTGAAGGCCAATTGTTTCTTTTAATATCCCAAGTCTTCTGCTTATAACAGTGAAGCCACATGTCCTATTAGCTAAAGCCATTATTTGTAATGTTAAAGAGACTTTTTTTTTTTTTTGTTTTAATACCGAAGCCAATCTTTTTGTTGTACACCTCTTTACCTGGCTCGGACAGAATATGGTTTTCACCTCAAAAATCTGCTTCTGCATGTCTATCGGTCCGTGGGGTATTTTTAAGATCCAAAGCTATTTTTTATGATTTTGTATTTACAAAAGTATAGCTCATTATATGTCATGTAATAAATATTTGCAGTTATAAACTGCTACTAAAACAGAAAATTCAGAGGTGAATTTCTACACCCAAAGTCTATTAAAACACGAAGCATATTTTCTGCATTAGTTTCAAAACTCCTTTTTGGATAAATATTTTTGTAAGTGTATATAAAATATTTGTACAAAGAAATAATATTTTAATTACTAAGTTTTTAACTATTTTATGTAGCATACTTTGATAATTTGAAATATTTCAAGGGAGTCCATTCTCAATTGACCAACAAGCATAACTCATAGTAGTAAGAGTACATTTCTAGTGTAGAGTATGAGAGGAGTAACATATATGAACTTTTATTCAAGTGACTAGCTAGCTGTCAAAGAATTTCTTTTAATTACAGTAAGGAGGTAAGTAGATTCTCTATCCCTTCTAAAGTTATTTTACGAGACGATTATTCTTTAATTGTCTTTTGTATTTTATGTGTTTTAATTATTTATTATGAATTTATCTTGCTTACATAGTTAGAAGAACTTTCTCTTTAAATGAAAAGATGTTTGCAATATAAATATGTTTGTTATTTTAAAAGTTCTTGTTTATCAATACTTTCTAAATATATTAAATATCTATTTTCCTAAAAGTTCCCAAATCAGGAAAATTTCTATTTTTAGAAAGTTCATAAATTAGAAAAGTATTCGATGTAAAAACCCTCTTACACGTTGCCTAAAGATACCAAGAGAAATAAAAGAGATGAGAAAAGTTTTATAAGAAGAGGGTACGTGTATGGAGGAAATAGTTTTAGCCCAAGAGAATTCGAAGAAAAAAAAGCTCGATACCAATGCCAGGATGGAAGTGCAACCACTGAAAGAGACTCTACCAGAAGGTGGTAATCCATCATTTATTTGCCAAGCTGAGTACACCCATAAGTTAATCAGCTGGCCAGAGGGCACGTCTGCGGCCACATGTGTTGTCATGGTCGCAAAGATGGCGCAATCCTAGTACACAGGGCGTAATAGTGTACATGAGTCCTATTATGAAAAATGATTGATATAAGTCTTAATTTTAGAGATTTCTAAATCAACGAAATGTTTTAAAAGTAGTTTTGTCAGAAAAATGGTATCGAAGAGATAAGAGAATTTTACTCTTTAGTATTTCAAAATGAATATTATTTGAAGTGTTTACATGAGTTTTCACATTTTGTTAAAGACTTTAAAGAAAATGAATTTAACCCAACTATTTATAGTTGAAGATATACTTACTGAGCCTTTTTCGCTCATTTAGTTTTACCTTTGTTTTCAGGTGGTGAGTACGCCAAAATAGGAGGTCGGAATATGTTGTACAAATATCCACCTAAATAAATAGGTGAATAAATGCACATTTTACTCGCAAGTGCACAAGATCAAAATGATAGTATAGACGGCAATACGATATCATTCCCACGAGGATTGGTAAACTATGTTTAAAAAGAAATTCTTAAAAATATATCTTGAATGAGACGAGATCAAAATATTGAATTAAAATAATAAGAATAAAGGGCTAGGGCTTCGATATCTACCACTAATCATACTCAAATAAGGTAAACAATATGTACAATGCTACAACCATATCACAATACTCAATGTTCGCCAACCTAAGGGCATGACATCTACTCCTTAGGCTATTGATCTTCCTAAGCAACGAGTTAGGCATGACATCTACTCTAACTCTTTTTTTTCTCAAAGAATTTAACATGGCATCTACTAAGTTGTTCTTTAAAAAAGCATAAAACTATAGAGATCGACAAACATATGGAGCCTAGAGCATGGCATCTACTCCGGTTTTTCATGTTAATTAATCCAAGAACCTGTGATAGGGTTCTTTTGTTACTCTATTAGGCCTAGGACTCAGCCATCCAAATTGACCTAAGTAATATATCCATACCACAAGCATATGATGATCAAACACATACATGTGACGAATTCAAGAAAACCAGAAATAATCAAGTTAAGCATCAAAATATGAATTGTAGCAAGACAAATTAAAACCTTAAAGAGACATGATTAGGGCTTCAATCGAACCCTAACTAAAGTATTAGCTACACATAATTTGGATGAAAATCATCCCCCATAAGAAAATAACAAAGAATAACTAAAAAGAAAGAAAGAACTAAGAAAAATCATTCTTTTAAGCCTTTGATTCTTCTCTTCAAGCAAGTCTTTGTTTCGGAGAACTTAGGGGAGTATTTATAAAGTTTAGGAACAACCCTAGCCAATTTTGTGCACCCTAGGAAGTCCAAAATCGAGTTGGAGTAGGTTTAGGATTTTTTCAAATCAGATCTACCGATGTTACTGTTTACCGCGCAAAGTCGCTCGAGCCACCTTGATAAGTCGCTCGAACGAACCTTATCTGCTTCAGACTTTACTTAATGATTTGTTCCTCTCTGAGTCCTCTTTCCAACGCCTTTAACCTTGCCTTAATCTGAGTTTTGAGTTAAGAGTTATGGCCAAAATAGTGCACAAGGGTCAAATGCTCAACAGCTTTGCAACAGTTAATGTGTTTTAAGCCCGAGATGATAGAATTGACTTCTTTTCTTCTAAAACCTACAAAATACAAGAAAAATACAAAAAAAAGACAAAACATCATATTATAATGAAACTAAGGGATTACCATATGTGAATTAAGGGACTTGAATGTGTAACATTTAGCACTTATCACACTCCCAAACTTACATATTGCTAGTCCCTTAGCAATACAAAACTGAAAATAAATGACAACTACTCTACCTCCTCTGTCGTGGGAAACACGATTGCATTTACCGTATGCAACAAGCCTTTTAAACCCCTAAGCATCCCTGGTATGACGAGTGAAGTCTCGTGAGGATTTAATAAGAATGATACCCACAAACATTATGCACAATTCATGTTATCTCCAAGACTAAAGTATCACAAACAACCATGATTCTCATTCATTAGCAAGCTTAAAAGGATAAACTTCATCTTTAAAATGAATTGAAATTTCAAAGTCTAACCACTCACAAATGACAAGTTGAGATTTCACAAGTTCAATTTAGTGTAAAGTGAACTAACACATAATCACGAGGCTTCAAATTAATTTTGATGTGTAATGACTTAATATCTCAAAGTTGACTGGGGTCCTCATTGGATTGAATAACCATGGCATTCTCTCTTTCTTTCTTTTCTTTTTTTTTTTGGTCAAGCTGTGCAATGTTTAGTTCTTTTAAGCTTTCTAATTGACCCTTGTAATGAATGTTAGGCCAATGCTCCCAAGCCAAATGGGTTTAAGGTACTAGGTGTAGAGACACCCTTAAGGCTTACTAACTCGAGTCAAAAAGGCTACAGAAGTAAACTAGCACAATTCTCTTAAGCTTTCTAATTGACCCTTGTAACGAGTATTAGGCCAACGCTCCCAAACCAGATGGCTTTAGGGTACTAGGTGTAGAGACACCCTTAAGGCTTATTAACTCGAGTCAAAAAGGCTACAGAATTGGGCTTAGCCATGACTATTGTTTTTTTTTTAAAAAAAAAAAGAAATGGACAAAGTGTTTGTGTGTCTCCCATACCCCCAAACTTGAGTTACACATTGTCCTCAATGTGTAAAGAAAAATGGAAAGATCATACCAGAGAGATGAGAAAATTGGTTGGACTAGGTATGGCTTGTAGCATACCCCCAAACTTGAATGCAAGCACACTTTTCCTGAAAAAACAAACTGCTAAAACAAACAAAGGAAAACTAAAATAGAAAAAAAAAAAAAAGCAGAAAATAAAATAAAAATTAAAAGCAAACAGAAAATTTTAGAGGATATGGTTTTTTAGTACATGAAGTGGCCTCAATACCACTCATTTCTTCTTGGGTGACCTCTGAAATAGTGCTAAGTTTATTGTCTTCAGCCAGACTGTTTGACTCTCAAGTAACATGCTGGACAGATTGGAGGGTCACGTCCTCATCTCTAAACTAAACGCCCATCCCCATGTATGACTTCACCCGGTGTCCATGCACCTTGAAAGTTTGATTCTTTTCTTTGCAATAGGCCTCCACAGCTCTATGAGGATAAACTTTTGTGACATCATAAGGACTATACCACCGAGACTTTAACTTATTAGGAAAGAGTCTTAATTTTGAATTGTATATCAACACCTTCTGTCCCACATAAAACTCCTTCTTAACAAGCTGCTTATCAGGATATTTCTTGGTTCTTTCCTTGCACAACTCGTCATTTTCATATCCACCATGCTTCAACTCCAAATCTGGTACCCTGTCAATAGAAGGATCAAGAGTAGTGTTAGTAGGTACAAGAGTTTTAAGGGGAAGTGCGTACCTTCTTAGATGAGGAGTAGAAGCCTTAAGGGAGTGTGTGGCATCAATGATGTTGATAATACGTTCATGCTCCGGCTCTGTGAGGTTATGAGTCATGGCAAACTCCAAGGGATCAATGTTGTGTACTTGCAAAATTTCTTTAGTAGTACTTTGTATTACACTAATATTGAAACACTCATGATTCTCTTGTGGAAACTTAATTGCATCAAACACCTTGAACTCGACCTTTTCCCCATTTACTTCTATGCTTATAGTACATTTTTTAACACATATGTTAGTATCAATAGTGCTCATGAAGGATTTTCCTAAAATAATGGTAAGGATGATGGCATGAGTGATTCTTTCATATCCAGAACAACAAAATCAACAGGCACAATAAATTTATCTACCTTGACCAAGACATTTTCTAAAATATCTCTCGGTCGCTTGATGCTTCTATCGGCCAATTGCAATGTAATTGAAGTTGGTTAAAGTTTCCCCAAACTCAATCTCTGATAAACCTGATAAGGTAGTAAATTGATACCTACCCGCAAGTTTAACAAAGCATGGTTAAAAAGTTTGTCACCAATTCTGCATGGGATAGTAAAACTACCTGGATCTTTCAGCTTAGGTGGTAACTTTCTTAACAAAACCACACTTACCTCATTGGTTAATGCAACTTGCTCATGCTCCTGAAACTTTCTCTTGTTAGTATAACAATCCTTTAAGAACTTCGCATGAGATGGAATTTGGTGTGCTGTCACAGGCAACCAAAAATAAAACTTATACTCCTAAAAATACATGTAGTAGTGCAAGTAAGGATCGTTCCCACGGGGAGTATTCAGTCTAGTTTTATGCTACGTGAACAAGGATTGGAGGGGTTTGAGTATAACGAAAACAATTTTAAGAAGAACTAAGGAACAATTCAATTTAAAGTATCAAAATCAACCAAAAGAACAAACCTTGGTCGAAGTCAACATCCACCATCGGAATTTTACAACTGATCATCGATGCAAGCATATGTTAATTCATACTTTGAATATTCACCGTTGGAATTATTATCCTATCTCTCCTTAGTCGTAGTTAATTAGAAAACAAGCGATCTAATTAACCTTAACTACTAAACAACCCAAGATAAGTGCTAAAGGTTTAATTTAGTAGCAACCTTAAGAATTAGAGAGATCGATGAAGTTAAACAACACAAGCGCAAGCGGTTGCATTTAATTTAATCGAGCATTTTTCCTCAGATCTAATAATTTCTGACGCAGCAAATCATTAAATCTGAGTTGCTTCGCAAATTAGAGGGATCAAACAATTACGGATTTGATATCTAATCTAGCAGCAGATTGCAATGAATAATAAACTAGTAGGCCTCCTAGTAATTAAACGAGACAATCATGAAAATAGGCACAGAAAAATATTCGATACTCAAAGCATAAATTGAACACTAAAACAATTTAGATCTCACAGTTTTATTGATTCCCAGGCTTCCGTTTCCTTCAACCAATGATGAAAGTTTAGCTACGCAGAGCCATAATGAAAACTCAAAGGATCAATTAGAGAAGAAGGGAGAAAAAGAATTTCTGTAGTTTTATGATTCCCCTCTCCTTTATACACGTTTATACCCCTTATTAGAAGCCTACAAAATCTCCTAAAGATATTCTAACTGTTATCCTAAAATAACAATATTCAAATCTGATTAATTAAGGAAAATATTAAAAATAAAATAGAGTCCTAATATAACTAGGAAAGTGGTGTTTCCAGTTGTAATTTTTGTGCACCATCTCTTCTGGTTTCTGCAGATTAGAATAGCATGCTAAGGAATGTTCCAGAACGTCAACAATGCAGGTGTTGTAACTTCAAGCCCGATTTCGACCTTGATTCAGCCAGTATATCTCAAAACTTAAAACATGAAAGTTGTAGATCTATTTCTTGGTGTTCCATAGCGTCTTGAATCATCTCAATAGGATCTTGGATGAGAGATTTATGTCCAGATTACGAAGTGATGTTGAAACTGTTCAGAATCGTCCAATTAGCTTTGTTTTGCATTTAATGCCTCAAATTGCATCCTAAATCAAAATAAAAGAATAATAAGTACATTTAGGATGCAAATAAGTATAAAAGACTAAATATTAAGAGAGAAAAATATGACATTTTGCATTCTCATCAAATTTTCAGAATCTGTTTAATTGTATCAAGTAAAGGAATATTAATTTCAACTTTCTTTAAGGTTTCAAAAATATCCAGCAATTGTTTTTCTTTCTTGGGCTTCACTAACCTTTGAGGGAAAGGTGTCAATGTCACATACTCCCTCTCAATTACCTTTTTGGAGGTTGTGGCTTTTGTTGAAGGTGCTTCTACTTCCTTTTCTGTTCCCACCTTGTTATCAATGACTTTACCACTCCTGAGAGATGTCACAGCATTGACCTGCTCATGTCCTCTAGGATTGGGTATTGTTTGGGATAAAAATTCGCCCCTCTTTCTCTCGCTCATCTCCTTGGCCATCTGCCCCACTTGTGTTTCCAATCTCTGAATGGCCTGGCTAGTTGTTGCTTCCAATTTTTTAATAGACAGACTAGTCTGAGCATTAGTTTGTTGCTGTTCGGTTATGAACTGGAGTATAATCCCTTCAAGATCATTCTTTTTCTACTCTGGATTGGGTTGCATCACTTGTTGAGGAGCCTAATAATTATTCCCCTGCTGGAAATTTCTTTGCTGCCCTTGTGGATTTTGCACATTCTGATTGTTACTCCATTAAAGATTTTGGTGGTTTCGCCACCCTGCATTGTATGTGTTGGAGAATGGGTTGTTCTTTGGAGGATAATCATTCTGACCCACATAATTTGCTTGCTCCTGATCTGTGAATAAAGACATCGGACAAGTGAATGTTATACATTCAAGCCCCTTAACTCGCATGTGTTATACCTTAGTTTGTATTATTATCTAATATTTTTAGTGTGTTTTAGTGTTTGCCTTATTTTCAGGTCTTAATGAAAATTCAAGACATATCAGGGACATTAAGCTTGAAGATAATTTTGAGAAATTAAAATGCTGTAGAAGGAGTGACACTCGAGCGCCCAATCCTGGTGCTCGAGCGCTAGCCGCAATGACGCCTGACGCTTGCAAGCCCCACGCGCAGAATCGAGCACCAGCAGCACCTGACGCTCGAGCGCCCAATCCTGGCGCTCGAGCGCCAGCTGCAATGAAGCCTGACACTTGCAAGCCCCGCGCGCAAAATCGAGCACCAGCAGCACCTGACGCTCGAGCGTCGTCGCATCTTCCAGAACCTGGAAGAACATTTTGACAGCTGTTGACGGTGGGGATATTTTTTGGTCCAAAATTGTGGCTTGCCAGCACATTGTAGGCGCCGAAATCACTCCTCAGAGGACTCTACAACACCTGAAAACTCAGATCTTTAGCTTGATCTTTCCTGAAGAAAGATCAAGGCTTCATTTGCTTATAAATGGTGTTTTCTGTCGAGACAACAGAAGAGACGTTTTTTAGAGTTTGTTCAGTGTAGTTTTTAGGTTTTTTTGCTTTGTTTTGTTATTGTATAGATGGTAGAACTCGACCCATAGCTCCAATACTCCTTAGGAGATGGATTTCTTCAAATCCATTGAAGAAATCCAAATCCTTGAGGAATGAAATATCTTTTAAGGTTTGATGTAATTTTTCCATGGGGTTATAAGTTGAGGTTGATTGTATTTAGGTATGGATTTTGTATAAAAGGTATGATGATTGCATTTGCAAAGAGTTTGTTCTTAAAGATT
>FXXK01000520.1:57268-77053 GCA_900184695.1 Betula pendula | reverse complement strand
GTTTGATGTAATTTTTCCATGGGGTTATAAGTTGAGGTTGATTGTATTTAGGTATGGATTTTGTATAAAAGGTATGATGATTGCATTTGCAAAGAGTTTGTTCTTAAAGATTATACCATTTGAAATGAAAACTTGTTCTTTGTCTATGAGGAATTGGTTTGAATTTTGAATGATTTCAATACTTTCAATGTCTTTGATTGAGAAGGTATATACTATGTAATGGTGCTTTTGACATGGTTTTATGTGAGTTTGATAAGGTATGCTAGGGACCACGACTCAATTCACACTTAGAATAACTTAGAATAGGTGGAAAGTGGAGTGGAAACCTATGATACTTTATGCTTATTTCATGAGATTGTGTAGGGTATTGAGAGAATTTATATTGCATGCTAGGGAGCACAAGTTATATCACATGTAGGATTTTCTGTCATTTAGATTTATGTCATTTAAATTTATGTTATTTAGGTGAGTGACTAGTGCGAAACTATGATGCTTTATCATTTTCTTTGGTAGTATTTTAATGTTGAGATTGTTGTAAGGATTGACAATCTTTACACGCTCATATTATGCCTTTGTTAAAAATTCTAAGTTAGATACAATCTGCATTCTACCTTTATCTTTACTTTACATGTCATTTATATTTATGTCATTTACACTTAATGTCATTTACATTTACGTCATTTACAATTACGTCATTTAAGTTTATGTCATTTATGTTTAAGTCATTTACGTTTATGTCTTTTAAGTTTTAAAAATCAAAACATCTTTATTTTCATGAGTTGAGCTAGAGAGAACCTCAAAAGCTTGACAAACCAACCATCACAGTCCCTGTAGACGATACCCTCTTTTAAAGCTATCCTACAAGGATACGATCTATCGCGAGCGGTTAATTATAAATTTTAAAATCAGTAGCACTCTGCGACTATCAATTTTTGGCGCCGTTGCCGGGGACTATTGCACGGTTGGTTGTTGAGTTTTTTAGGTTATATCTAGTTTAATTCTGTAGATACTGTAGATAGAGTCCTTAAAGTCCAAATTTGTGCATAAATCGAGTCTGTAAAAAACTTGGTTTTCATTTCTGTTTCTGCTTCTGTTCTGCATAATTTTTGTTTCTGTAGAAAGTGACGCTCAAGCGTCAGATTTTGAAGATCGAGCATCACCCGCCTAGCACTCAGTCAGTAGCACTGAAGCTACTGTTCATGGCAGAAACTTGTACATTCTAATTTTTTTTTTCTCTCATTTCACTTTTGTTTATATTGTATTCTGTGTAAATTGTTATTACACATAGTCTTTTTCTTTGTCTAAAAAAAAAAAAAATTTAACTTGACACTCGAGCGCCCATTTTGGTGCTCAAGCGCCAGCAGCGCTCGCACCACGTTTCTGGTTTACTGCAGAACCAGACGCTCGAGCACCACCCTCCCAGTAGCAGCACAGATGTTGCTGCTGTTGTTGCACTTTTGTATATTTCAATTTTTGTTACATTTTTTTATTCTAGATTAATTTACATTTGTTGTTTTCTATTTTTCTCTTACATATGTATATATCTATCTTTTTGGTGTGTTTGGTGTGTTTTTTGTTTTTTCTTTCCATTTCAGGTTCAGCTAAAGCAGCTGGGCGCTCGAGCGCCAAAATTTGACGCTCGAGTGCCACATCCCAGAGCCACGGTACTGATGCCGCCAAAACAGACGATGTTCAAACCATGGATCCTGGTGATCGAGCGTCCCAACCCAGCTCAGTGGCACTGAAGCCACTCTGCACGGCAGTACCTTGAAATTTTTTATTTTATGTTTCATTTTTTGTTTGTTGTTTTTAGTTTTTGTTTGTCTTTATATTTTTAGTTTTTCCTTTGTTTTGTTTAGTATTTTTCTTTTCAGGATAAATGTTCATACATCCAAGTTTGGAGGTATGCTATGAGCCATACCTCTCCAAATCAGGTTTTCCTCTATCCCTGATATTATGCTTCAATTTTATAAACACATTGAGGACAATGTGTGATTTAAATTTGGGGGTATGGAAAGACACTTTGTCCAAAAATTCAAAAATCCAAAAATTTTTATTTTTATTTTTTGCAAATGTTCATATTATTCCTTAGAATTTTGTTAATCTCTAAATTTGATTACACTTCATTGGTGAGCTTAAGAGAACGAACACATGATCATGCAGTTAGAATTGTAAAATATTCTTACTTGCGTTTGGCTTTTGAGAATTCAGTTATTCCACATTGACATTTCACGAGCACATTGGCACATGGATTATGAGGTATGAGCCTTAATGACAACATGCTTGTTTTCAATACGTCTGATGCAATTGGATTACTTGTTAGATGGATGACCTGGGTAATAAAATGATGTATATTGAAAAAAGAAAAAAAAGATGATAAAACAGCTAGTTTATCTTTCTAGCCTAGCTAACTTGAGTATACAGCCCATAGGGATGTCTCTACATCTAGTGCCCTAAAGCTATCTGGTTTGAGAGTTATTGGCTTAACACTCGTTACATGAGTTAACTAGAAAAGCTTAATGGAGTTAAACTAATAACTGTGTAAATATAATAAAAGGTCGGTAAATAGTAACCATGCCCTGGTTATTTCATTTGATAAGGATTTCAGTGAATTTTGAGGTATTGCGCCATCCATGTTAACAATTATTTTGAAGCCTCATATCTATATGCTGATTTCACTTTACACGAGTTGGAACATACATGAAATCTAAGCTAGCTATCGGTAAGTAATCATATTTTGCACATCCTGAATTGTTATGAAGATGAGGTTTGTTAGTTTAAGCTTGCCACTGACATGTGAACCATTATTTTTGTGATGCTTTATTCTTTGTGATAATATGATCATGCACAATGTTTGTGGGTAACATTTCTGTTAAACCCTCACGAGACTTCACTCGTCCACTAGGGATGCCTAGGGGTTTAAAAGGCTTGTTGCATATGCTAAATGCAATCGTGTTCCCTACGACAAAAGAGGTAGCGTAGTTGTTGATATTTGTTTCATTTTATTTTTAGTATTGTAATGCTAAGGGACTAGCATTATGTAAGTTTGGGGGTGTGATAAATCTTGAATGTTACACATTCAAGCCCCTTAACTCGCATGTGTTATACCTTAGTTTGTATTATTATCTAATATTTTTATTGTGTTTTAGTGTTTGCCTTATTTTCAGGTCTTAATGAAAATTCAAGACATATTAGGGACATTAAGCTTGAAGATAATTTTGAGAAATTAAAATATTGTAAAAGGAGTGACGCTCGAGCGCCTAATCCTGGTGCTCGAGCGCCAGCCGCAATGAAGCCTGACGCTTGCAAGCCCTACGCGCAGAATCGAGCACTAGCAGCACCTGACGCTCGAGCGCCCAATCTTGGTGCTTGAGCGCCAGCCGCAATGAAGCCTGACGCTTGCAAGCCCCGCGCGCAGAATCGAGCACCAGCAGCACCTGACGCTTGAGCGCCCAATCCTGATGCTCGAGCGTTGTCGCATCTTCCAGAACCTGGAAGAACATTTTGACAGCTGTTGACGGTGGGGATATTTTTTGGTCCAAAATTGCGGCTTGCCAGCACATTGTAGGTGCCGAAATCGCTCCTCAGAGGACTCCACAACACCTAGAAACTCAGATCTTTAGCTTGATCTCAAGGCTTCCTTTGCTTATAAATGGTGTTCTCTGTCGAGACAGCAGAAGAGACGTTTTTTAGAGTTTGTTCAGTGTAGTTTTTAGGTTCTTTTGCTTTGTTTTGTTATTGTATAGATGGTAGAACTCGACCCATAGCTCCAATACTCCTTAGGAAATGGATTTCTTCAAATCCATTGAAGAAATCCAAATCCTTGAGGAATTGAATCCCTTTTAGAGTTTGATGTAATTTTTCCATGGAGTTATGAGTTGAGGTTGATTGTATTTAGGTATGAATTTTGTATAAATAGTATGATGATTGCATTGCAAAGGGTTTGGTCTTAAAGATTATACCATTTGAAATGAAAACTTGTTCTTTATCTATGAGGAATTGGTTTGAACTTTGAATGATTTCAATACTTTCAATGTCTTTGATTGAGAAGGTATATGCTATGTAATGGTGCTTTTGACATGGTTTTATGTGAGTTTGATAGGGTATGCTAGGGACCACGACTCAATTCACACTTAGAATAACTTAGAATAGGTGAAAAGTGGAGCGGAAACTTATGATACTTTATGCTTATTTCATGAAATTGTGTAAGCTATTGAGAGAATTTATATCGCATGCTAGGGAACATGAGTTATATCACATGTAGGATTTTCTGTCATTTAGATTTATGTTATTTAAATTTATGTCATTTCGGTGAGTGACTAGTGTGAAACTATGATGCTTTATCATTTTCTTTCGGTAGTATTTTCATGTTGAGATCGTTATAAGGATTAACAATCTTTACACGCTCATATTATGCATTTGTTAAAGATCCCAAGTTAGATACAATCTGCATTCTAACTTTATCTTTACTTTACATGTCATTTACACTTAATGTCATTTACATTTACGTCATTTACAATTACGTCATTTAAGTTTATGTCATTTATGTTTAAGTCATTTACGTTTATGTCTTTTAAGTTTTAAAAATCAAAACATCTTTATTTTCATGAGTTGAGCTAGAGAGAACCTTGAAAGCTTGACAAACCAACCATCACAGTCCCTACGGACGATACCATCTTTTAGAGCTATCCTACAAGGATATGATCTATCGCGAGCGGTTAATTATAAATTTTAAAAATCGGTAGCGCTCCGCGACTATCAACAAGTCTCAGTGGTATGTTTAGAATAGGAACATATGGCACATACCTCAACTTGTGCAATCTGCTGAATGGGAGAATGTTCTGAAAAGTCCTGGCTTTCACTAGCATGTCCAATTTCCTCTTCATGGTCGCCATCTGATTATGAACTCCATTGTTAATATTGACTTTATACACACCCTTTCCTTTGAGTCCTTGCCTCCCTCGGGATGAGAATTGTTAGGAGTTCTCGCTTAAAGTCTCAAAGAGTTCTATGCCTTCTTCACTACTTTTCTTGATTAGCACACCTCCACACGTTGACTCTACAAGATTTTTATTAGGATTATATAAACCCTCAAAGAATGCTTGTACCTGACCTTCTTGAGATAAATTATGATGGGGGCATTTGAGAAGTAACTCGTTAAAATGCTCCCATGCTTCAAAGAATAGGTCTCCATCTTTTTGTTGGAAAGTTTGAATCTCCCTCCTCAATTGCCTAGTCCTTTGGGCTGGGAAGAACTTCTTTAAGAACTTTATGGCCAACTCCTCCCAAGTGTGAATAGATCCTGCAGCCAAAGAGTTTAACCAAAGTTTAGCATTATCCTTTAAAGAAAAAGGAAAGAGAATTAACCTGATTCCTTATGCGTTTAAGCTATGGATGTTCTGTGTTTTGCAAAGATCAAAGAAGTCTCGAATGTGTAGATAAGGATCCTCCATAGGTATGCATCTATAGTGTGGAACCAATTGAGCAGGTAAGGCAACAAATTAAAATTGCTCTGCACAATCAGTTGGAAAGCAATGCATGAAGGCTGATTGAGATTCTGTGGATGAAGGAACTCTTCATCGGCTTTCGCTCAAGCTGATTTTCTACACGTGATTCTGCCATCTCTTTTTCAACTTTGAATTCTACTTTTGTTTTGGAGTTGTCTCTTTGCTCTTGAGGTTGGCGAATAGTGCGCTCGATTTCTGGATCGTATGGAATAATAGCTAAATTCTGAGATCGACGACCTTGCATGGGCAAGAATCAGGTTTTGCAGTGGCACAACAGCTTCAATGCTGCTGTCTAAGAGAGGGGCGCTCGATCTCAGGATTTGGGCGCTCGATCGCAGCTGGCGCTCGATCCCCCTTCTGTGGCACTCGATCCCCTTGCTGTAGGACAAAAACTAAATTCTAAAGAACTCTCAGAAAAACATATTAGAATTTTTTTTTTAAGATAAATATAAACAAAAATAATTAAAATAAAAGGAAAAACTTTAAAAACATAATTTAACACAATCCCCGGCAACAGCGCCAAAAACTTGTTGTACAAATATCCACCTAAATAAATAGGCAAATAAATGCACGTTTTACTCGCAAGTGCACAAGATCAAAACGATAGTATAGACGGCAAATACAAGATCATTCCCACGAAGATTGGTAAACTATGTTTAAAAAGAAATTCTTAAAAAGATATCTTGAATGAGACGAGATCAAAATATTGAATTAACATAATAAGAATAAAGGGCTAGGGCTTCGATATTCACCGCTAATCATACTCAAATAAGGTAAACAATATGCACAAGGTTACAACCATATCACAATATTCAATGTTTGTCAACCTAAGGGCATCACATCTACTCCTTAGGCTATTGATCTCCCTAAGCAACGAGTTAGGCATGACATCTACTCTAACTCTTTTATTTCTTAAAGGATTTAGCATGGTATCTACTAAGTTGTTCTTAAAAAAAGCATAAAACTATGGAGATCAACAAACACATGGAGCCTAGAGCATGACATCTACTCCGATTTTCCATGTTGATTAATCCAAGAACTTGTGATAGGGTTCTTTTGTTACTCTATTAGGCATAGGGCTCGGCCATCCAAATTGACCTAAATAACGTATCCATACCGCAAGCATATGATGATCAAACACATACATGTGAGGAATTTAAGAAAACTAAAAATAATCAAGTTAAGCATCAAAATATGAATTGTAGCAAAACAAATTGAAACCTTAAAGAGACATGATTATGGCTTCAATCGAACCCTAACTAAAGTATTAGCTACACATAATTTGGATGAAAATTATCCACATAAGAAAATAACAAAGAAAGAACTAAAAAGAAAGAAAGAACTAAGAAAAACCCTTCTTTGAAACCTTTGATTCTTCTTCTCAAGCTTGTGTCTTTGTTTTGGATGATTTATGAGAGTATTTATAGAGTTTAGGAACAACCCTAGTCAATTTCGTACACCCTAGAAAGTCCAAAATCGAGTTGGAGTAGGTTTAAGATTTTTCTAAATCGGATCTACCGACGTTACTATTCACCGCACAAAGTCGTTCGAGCCACCTTGATAAGTCTCTCGAGCGAACCTTATCTGCTTCAGACTTTGCTTAATGATTTGTTCCTCTCTGAGTCCTCTTTCCAACGTCCTTAACCTTGCCTTAATCCGAGTTTTGAGCTAAGAGTTATGGCCAAAATAGTGCACAAGGGTCAAATGCTCAGCAGCTTTGCAACAGTTAATGTGTTTTAAGCCCGAGATGATAGACTTGACTTCCTTTCTTTCAAAACCTACAAAATACAAGAAAAAAAAGAAAAGAAGATAAAACATTATATTATGGTAAAACTAAGGGATTACCATATGTGAATTAAGGGGCTTTAATGTGTAATATTCAGCACTTATCAAAATGGGGACAAGGGTAGTTATTAAGTTCATCCCATCTGCATATTGAAAATCAAGTGGCAATTTTAATTGGCACTATTTTTTTTTTAATATTATTCATGCATTTATTTCCACATTTAGTTAACTGCTCTGGCAGACCTTATGATTTTTTGGACCTCTGAGAGAAGTAGTTGACAAACCTAGCCCTAACAGATTGGGGATGTTACAACCACAAAAATCCAAAAACCCATAAACCCAGCAAACTACATACCCACACGACAGCCATGGAAGAAAGAGAAATCTCAATAAAAATTACAACCCAAGCACCAAATTCAACCGAAAAGAGAGTGGTGATGCACCTTAACCTAAGTGATTTCTACAGAGGCAACCCATATGAACGCAATGATGCCAATCAACCAAACCTTGTGTTAGAATATACGGAAAATATAACATATTTTTCGTATATTTCATATTTGGGTGATTTTGTAGTATTCTCTATTTAAGGTTGATTGTAATCAAATTTCTTGCACCTTAACCTAAGTGATTTCTACAGAGGCAACCCATATGAACGCAACGATGCCAATCAACCAAACCTTGTGTTAGAATATACGGAAAATATAACATATTTTCCGTATATATCATATTTGGGTGATTTTATAGTATTCTCTATTTAAGGTTGATTGTAATCAAATCTAAGAGATTTGATTACCATACTTATATTTACCATATACCCTATAAATAGGAACCTTTGTATTATAAATAAACATTAAGTGAATGAGCACAATGTAACCCTAAGGGCATTTTCAGAGTGGTGGACGTAGGTGTTTAACACTGAACCACCCATAATTCCTTATTTCTTTTTCTCTTACTTTCCGCTATTATTCTAGTATATTATATTTCCGGATATATTTCTACATGGTATCAGAGCCACTTTCTTGTGGCCTTCAATAAACGTCTTTGATGTTTCCTCCAGCGATCTCACAGTTCCGGTCGTCCACCAAAAGACGCTGTCCGCCAAGCCACGCGCCTCCACGCGTCCCTGAAATTTTCTGTCTGCTTAGCTACACGCCTCCACACTTAGCAACTAGCCTCGGTTTTTGCACCATTCAGTAGATCTGCCGCCGACGGTTCCATATCCGCCAAGATCACCATCATCCGAGGATCCACGCGCCTTCACACGCTCCTATAAGGTTTTGACTCCCATCCATGCTCCTCCACTCGCTGCCCAGAGTCTCTGGCGTCTCAAACATGTGCCACCATCATCGGCTGATTGCTTCCATAAACACACCGGCGGACAAATCTTTCACCACCGATTCCAGATCCGCCGAGATATCGGTCATCCGAGGACCCACGCACCCTCAAGTGCCGCTTCAATATCCTGCAGTTCCTCCATGCGCCGATAGTATCAGCATGTGCCTCCATGCGCCATTTAGTCTATCTGCGCATGTTATACATGCGCCCACGCGCTCCACGGATCCAGTTGATCTGTTTTCCCAACCTGAGCTCGGCAGGTTTCGATTCGATCCAACCCACCATTAGACTTGTTTTCAATTTGGGTTCTACCCAGATTTAGCCGATCCGGTCCGTTCATCTGGGTCAACACAAACCCGGATCCAACTCGAATCTCCGGTCCAGCCTACCAAGCTAGCCGCAAACTGGTCCACTGATTGTTTCATCAAGTTTCAATGCGTCTTTGAGTCCGGTCCATTAGGTTCAGTCCGATTTTCTCCTTTTTCAGGCCGGTTCAATCTGGCTCAGTGCAATTTCAACATTTTTAGCATGAGTTATTGCTTTATATACACGTTTCTACCCAACCTGCAGAGTTTATAATGTCATTTTCTTTTTGTTATATAGTCACCTCCAAAAGATACATAAAATTCCCATTAATTACTCCACGGTAAATGTGAGTAAATTAAATTGCAATTATTCATGCCCTAATTTGTTCGGGACCGAGATTTTTTTATATCCATCTATTTAAATAAATTTTTAACTGTTTGAACGGACCGGCCCGGCCTTGTATGGAGCCGAAAATGAGGATCACGTGACGAATTTAAACACAGGGATTGAATCAAGCTTCTTTTCTTGTTGATGATTCGAGCGCTGACGAGTTAAAAACATAAATGCTGGCTCCTGAAAAACGTCTCTGTTTTGCCAACCAAAAATTGGACTTTTTCCTTGACAACACCAAGAGGTGGAAGCCCACCAAAGGAGGCAAGCTAGCAGTGGAGCACTTATAATTGGCAGAAGGATAAGTAAAAAACAAGCATGCATGGTTTAAACCAGCCTACTCATATTATTGGCTCCAAATTCTAGGTTGCCTCCCACGTTACACTTAGCTGTAAAATTCACAATTTCATGAGGTTAAATGTAAAGAAATCACAGCCAGTACGGATTTTTACCATTCTGAATTTATGACCAATTACATTACAAAAACATTATAAACTTGACGCTTGCTTCATTTAAGAGCAGTAAGCAACTCTCTCTTTGATTAGAAACAAGAAGCTTATGGATAGAATTGGGTAATCATGAGTCAAAATGCATGAACATTAGATTGCAAGGACTCAGTTTTTCTTTTACCCAAAGATGGATGGCTTCAGGTGCAGCAGAAGCAGCTTCAATGTGCATCAATTAATCATTTTTGAATTCAGTGACTAATCACCTACACAAAGGCCAAATTAATTTCACACAATGCGTGCATTGAATTGCAAGTAATTATGAGCAAGAAAAATTCATTAATATCCAATAACAAAAAATTTGTATTTAAAGAGCAAAAACTGCAATTCTAAAATTATCACACAAAAATCACTAGGTAATTTATTAATGAGGAACTGACTTTACAAAATCGTCTAGCAAATGAAGGCCATCTAAACAAGCCTAATAAGGTCGAGCAGGTTCACATATATTTGGCATGCACCACTCAGTTTAACTCCTCAACACCAATGCTACAACCGATCTTTTCAATGATTTAGATGTCTTCTGCAGATCAGATTCTAAATGGGTGGCAGAAACGAACAATCTAATTCCAACAGCCAAGCGACATTTGTCAAGTGTTGATCTTTTGGATGCCACAAACAAATATGGAGTCTTCCTTCAAAACCTACAAAAAAAAAAAAAAAAAAAAAATCAATTATGAGAAAATAGAAGAAACTAAAGAAATTGATTTGCCTAAATTGTGAATATAAACCGGATAACTATTTTCTTACACGATCAGCAATATCTTCAAGAAGATTCAAATCATTTTTCATGGAACCTGTTGACTTCTCTGATTCGACAAAAACGATAGGCCAGGGATTCCACATTACTTGCTATTGAGAGGCCCGGTATATATCTAATAATCTATTATGTGAATGCGTAACGGATCTCGTAATACGCCTCTATATCAGGAAAGAAGCTGGATTTAGCTTCTTGTTTCAGCCTATTTTGATAGATTGTTAGGTTTAAATTGTTAGGTTCTAAAGGAACTTAAATCTTAGATTATGATGGAACTTAGACATTTTCAAATACAAAGATTGTGATTAAATTTTGCATGCGTCTTTATTCACTTACAACGTTTAAATAAAAGAGTACAAGACTTGAACTTGGAGTAGAACTCCTTGTTGCGACTTGGCTAGGCGATAACTACAACTCTTTTACTCACCCACCTAATCCTAATACCATCCTAACTCTAATAATAAAGAGTAATGCTTTCCTCCCTTGTAGTCTTTTTTCCTATTAATTTGAATTAAAAAAAAAAAAAAAGTAATGCTATATTTTTAACTTTTTTGTCCAATTTCATTTAACTTTGTATATATGGACAACAATGGGCCCACAAATATAAAAGCAAACTCTTTAAAAAAAAAAAAAGTTGAAAATGTAGCATTACTCAATAATAAAAGATAATGCAAACTACAACTCTTATAGATAATGTAAACGTACTACTCGACTACTACATTAGATAGTCCTACTGCAACACCGACTCCTAATCGAATTAATAGACTATTATTGCATGCTAACCCCTTTTACCTATTTTCATAACACAATCCATTTCAACATTGACGAAGAAAAGGTCTGAGAAGTGCAATTGACTAATGTGGTTTGAATTTTTGACAAGTTCATCTTCCATTTGCTTGTTTGGATTGTCAAGAACAAGTAAAGATAATTCTTTGGATTGTTCTTACACTGTTGCTCTTAGCATCATTTTTTTTTTTATTTATTATTATTATTTTATTTTTTCTGCTTTGTACAGGTTCTTGCATTATTCGATTGTGGTCAATTTTATGCACAAAATGTTTCGGGCATCAGTGTCAACCTCGGGTCAATCTTGGATCGCTGAATCTCTATTGTCAACGTCGACCGACCTTAGAAGATTTTTTTTTTTCTTTTTTCTTTTTAATCAGAAGTCATGAGCGGCAACTTTAAAGTCGATGCTTATTCCCTATTATCAGCGTCGACCTTGAGAAGATTTTATTAATTTTTTATTTCTATTTTTTTTTTTTTGAAGGAAGTCATTAGCATCTAAGCTAATTCTATATCATCAGCATCGACTTTAGAGTTAACGCTATTTCACTATTATAAGTGTCGACACTAACGTACATAGACGCTGATCCCTTATTTTGAGTGTTGACATATTGTTTCGTGTTCTAAATTCATCCACGTCGACTCTCTAAATATTATTAGTGACAACATTTGTCGCCGTTGATACGTCATTATCAGCGTCGACTATAAAGTCAACAATGATGAACATTAGGGTCAGATCAATTGTGTCCACAACGTTAGTGCCGAACACCCAAAAATGAATAGTTTTCAAATGTTTTTAGTTAAAAACATTTTAATTACATTGGAAAATGATTAATGTCGAAACAAACGGAGTCAAATTTTAAACGAAAAAAAAAAAGTAAAAAGCTATTATGTAGCCCGGCCAACTTGAAAACGAAAAGGAACAAAAAAATGTAGAAGGCTCTATTATATATGTAGCCCAACCTAAAGAAAAAGAAAAAGAAAAAAAAAAAGAAAAGAAAAGAAACAGGATATTCGCATGGCCTTCCAAGCTTTTATTGCAGCCAAAAAAAAAAATAAAATGTTTCACCAACAAATAGATGTGTCTGGAACTGGAAGCATTTCACGAGCAAAGATGCCTTTGTGAAATAGCTAGCAAATCTTCGTCTTCTTCCTACCTACTAATTGGCATAAACTATTTTGAAATATTTTGTTTTTGGATTTATGGCCCAGAATTATTTAGACAATCCTTCGATCTGTTTGTTACATTAAAAGACAAATATAATACGCCTCTATAATTGAAAATAGAAATTTCATTTTTAATTTTTTTAATTACCAAATTATAGCCTATCTAGTGGTATTTGTACGTAAAAAGTAGAGACTTTGGTAAACCAAGAGTTCTTGTTCTTTTATGAAAGCAATCCACGTATGCATTAAAACAAAAATTCTTGCTAAATTGTATTCAGTGGATGGCACTATTGTTACAGCCCTTTGGCTTTGTTCACAACCTCTTTATAAGTGCGACAAAATTGCCATTTGTTTACTATTTTCAAAGCTAGGTTTGGAAGTAAAGAAATGTACGTATTAGCTTTATAATTGAGACCAAAGCAGTAATGCTCCAAACCTCCAAACACATTGTCTTTTTCTTCCTTTTATCAGCATTATCCCTTCATCTACAATTTAAACCAATCTCATTGTCTACACCCAAAACATAAAACAAAAAAAGAGACAAGAATTCTATCTCTCTCTCTCTTGCACAGCATAAGGGCTCCCGATTAACACAAATAAAATAACTTTAAGAATATGAAACTGAAGAAAATTCCAATAGAAATGGTAAATTTGAAAGGAAAAAATCATGGAAGCTCAACTACCCCAATTAAACAAGTATGTTAAAACATATGATCCATTGTATCCATAGAGTTTCATAATAAAGATATAAAGCAAAGAGAGAAAGACACAAAGATTAAGGTGTTAGGGAGATAAACGGTCAGGAGTTTTTACCAAGAATACATTAATATACATATTTGGACACCATTTTAGCCCAAAAGCCTAAGCTAATGGGCTTGGGTCCACTTATGTATATTAATTACTCTTTTTTTTGTGCCTTCTCAATGTGGGACACAACACTCACAAGTGTACTCACAACATAAGGTGGCTTAGTCTATAGCCTACGTCCACACATGAAAACCTTTTTCGCTACATTTTTTTTTTTTTGATTATTTGAAAAAAACAAAAAAAAGATTTTACGTGTGTATGTAGGTCATAGGCTAAACTACCATAATTTCTGTATCTTTATCTCTTCACTTTATCTCTTTATTATAAAACTCTAGGGGAAAATACATTTTATGTACCCATCGAAGTTGTACTTGTTATTTTCTGATTTTGCCTCCAATGTATAAAAAATTGTAATGCACCCCAACCAAGTTTCATTTTTTTGCGATGTAAGCAATCTGTTAACTAAATTAGTTTTTTTTTAAGGAAAAAGATGGATTTCTAAACTTACCCCCACTTAACGTGTGATTTCCCAAAATGCTCTTATGTTTTATTTTTCTTTTTTATTTTTTTTTTAAAAAAAAAAACAATCAAAGGGTGGCCTTAGCCACCCCATGGGGCATTTGGGATGATCGGCCACCCCAATTTGGCCATGGGGTGGGATCCCCACTCTCATAGGCCATGGGGTGGCTCGGCCCTCCAAACCTTTTCGGGGTGGTTACAACTAGCCACCCCCATTTGGCCCTTTGGAGGTGGCTGAACTACCCTAATGGCTCGCCTCCTCATTCTGGCCAGATGATGGTGGCTTCTCCTAGGCAAAATTGGGGTGATTTAGCCACCCCCAAAACGTTTTTGGGTGGCTCGCGACCCCAATTCCAACCAAATGAAAGTGGCCGAGCAATCGCCATGAGCCATGAGGTGGCTACAGTAGCCACCTATATATATATTTCAGAGAAAAGGGGGTAGATTGAAAGTGTTGCATGCATACATATTGCTGTCTAAATAGACGGATTTTTCAAACGGAATAGCCACATTGCAAAAATTTGAAAATTGGTTGGAGTAGATTGCAATTTTTTAATATTGGAGGTCAAATCAACAGACAGGTACAACTTCCTGCCGGGGGGAAGAGGGGTAAAGTATATTTTCTCCAAAACTCGATATAGTATTAGAGCCCAAAAACTCATGAGTACCATCGATCGGATTCGATCCTATGTTTGTGTGTTTTTTTTTTCTTAGTTTGTCTTTTCATCCCTTTCGCATCTTCACCCATAACCAAAATCACCCCCACAATATCCATTCCCAAGGGAAACATCACAGCCACCCTTAGTCGACGTCTCACCAAGACTCAACAAATTAAGGAGAAGAAAGAAAAAAAAAAGAAAAAGAAAAACATAGCCGCACAACACAGGCACAAATCTTCACCAGCCAATGGCAACCCCTTGTAGAACGGTGATCATGTCTTAGTACGCCTTCTTCTCCGTCAGTGCATGCCATCGTTCCCTCTAGTCATTGCCAACGACCCCGACAGCAACGCCTCTTGTTAGGTTTTTCAATTAGCTAATTCAATAACAAAATAATTTTGGATGTAGTTTAAGATCTAGGGTTGTGTTCAAGACAATTTTGGAGCTAAAATGAAGAAATGTCAAGAGTTGAAGATTGGATCAACCAAACTCAATTTGGATTGATGAAACTAAATTTGGATCTATCAAATTCAAATTGGATTGATCAATTTTATGAGATAGCGAATGCGTCGTTTTGTAAAGGCGTTTGGACTTGGAAAAGTTTGTCTGAAATGATCGTAAATTTGGATTGATCAAAACTAAATTAGATTAATCAAATTTATGCAGTGCGATTTTATCTTAGCCGAATTTTCTCAAGTGATTTGTTTTAGAGAGTTTGCATCCATGTTGTTGAGCCTAAACAGTACTGCCTAACCCTCTCATTTATGTGCCAAGAAAAGTTTATGTCTTGAGAACTTTCATTTTCTATTCTCTTGGAGTGTTTCTTGTAAATCACAGAGTTCATCATTTATTCAACCGTTGAAGTCTATCGGAGTTCTGAAAAAAGAGATCAAATAGAAGAATTGCTCATAGATTTTAGGATAATTATTGTGGTAGTGGGCAAGTGGGCCACTTGATACAAGAGAATATCAACTACAAAGATTTGGTAAGTGTGAACTTCTTGTAATTTTCATTCTTCTATAATGGATTGATTTATTGGGTTTGGCTCTCTCGTAATGATTTTACTTTCGAATAATTCTTTAAAAGGTTTTCACTTCGTCAACAAATTACTTGAGTTGATTAACTTATTGCTTTCATAATTTTTGGCAATAGTTTGTGTGATGATTAATTTTTAAATTCCGCATTATATTTGTAAATACTTATTTAACTTCCCTTTTAGGTGTTATTGAAGTCTTGGACTATATTTTTCAATTGGTATTAGACCTGTGCCAGCTATTGGACTCATGTTGAATAAAAAAAATATCACTTAAAGCCAAAATTGTTGATGTCTAAGTTTCAATCATAACAGCCAATTTTCCAATTATGGCCATGGTAGTCATTCGATGTTCAAGATCAACATTAATTGCAAATGAACTGTTCATCTTGCGGGCGCATAATAAGGATAGAAATCATTTCTCATAAATGATGATTTGTACTCCCTAAATTAAGGGATTTATTTACCCTAATTTAAGGGAATTGCTTGTATTTGATAATATTCAAATTACTTGTAAAACTCTATAAATAAAGCATTATATACAATCAAATTATCAAGGAAATACGTAGTAAAAAAAGCTTTACTTATGGACGTAAGTCATAGGCTGAACTACTTTAATCTTTGTCTTTTTCTCATTGCTTCATCTCTTTATTATAAAACAATGTAGTATCATATGTACACAGTGACGGACCTAGCTTAGGACCGAGGGGGGCCATGGCCCCCCTTGGTTTTGAAATTTTTTTTAAAAATTTTGTTTAATTTTTTTTTTCCAATCAAATATAAAGCTTTGGCCCCGGTCCAAATTTTTTTAGTTTGTATTGGGACTCTCATGTCTCTGTAAAGTAATTGAAAGCGGGAAGAAAACTATTTTGAATAAACATCAAAGAACATTGAAGCGTTATATATATATATTCAATGACTCATATGTTCTTACAATTAAAAAAAATAAAAAGAGCACTACAAAGCGTGGGGCCTTGTAAGTGTGCCACATGCCCACAGCACTTGCTTTACAAAGAATCTATTATAAAATATATTAGAGAGAAGATAAGATTGAGATTCGGTGCTCACATGTGCCGGAGAATGTAAATATATTATTGTTAAATGTAATATTGAAAATATGTTTCAATGGTTTAATGGCTATGCCCCTCTCGATTCAAAGTGACTTCCATTAAACTAGGGGGAAGAGGGTCGAATCCCAAATCTTGCATTTATTTGGTTTTGAAGAATCTTTTGTTTAGTAAAATGTAGCTGCAATTATGCAGTTACCGAAATCAAATCGGTGTCAATGAAGTGAAACTGTTGCACCTTATTCACTACGTCAACTGCTCTTCCATGCTCATCTACAACTGAATAAATATTTATATTTTTCATTTACATTTCGGCCCCCTCGATAAAAATTTCTAGTTCCGTCCCTGTATGTCACAAAACATTATTAGAGTATGCAAAGTAGCACCTAGAACTTTCATACTTAATTAAATACACTTAAAATTATTAGAATATATGTCTAAACTAAATACTTTATTTATGTGTCTTAAACTGTGTACAACAAGAGCCTATTTATAGTTGAATAAGCCCCAATTAAACAAGGAAATAGAATTCAACCTATACAAGGAAATACAAACATACCTATACAAGTAAATATAAATCAATCACAAAAATATGATAAAAGTCCAAATAGGCGATATATTCTAAGAAATACAATGGTGACCTCATCCTATAATTTATTCATGTACTTTAACCTTTTGTACTTGACTCGTTTCCATCAATTTATCAAGTTGTCTAATGTTTGTTAGTGAGTCTTTGCATAAATATGGAGATCGAGGCCTGCATCTCATTAATATACTATCTGCAAGTTATAGACTTCCTTATAAGGGTGAGGTAGAAGAGAGACAAAGACATATGGCAGCCTCATATTATATGGCATTTCAAGTGAATTACAGTATCGAGGGGAGGAACTCGCTATCGCACAACTTTGACAACGTCAAGACCTCACTTTCTTCTGTTTTCAAGGTCAGTTCGATTCCTTTCCCTCTAGTGAAGCTAGCTTATTAAGTATATGATCAATGTATAGTTCTCAATCCAAAGGGAGACCTGAAATTCAATCAAAATTTCAAAAAAGGATAAAATTTTTTCATGATCAAGCAGCCAATCTTGAGAGAATTGCAATAAGTTCAGATATTGCAAATAGATGCTTCTAGAACCATTCAGAACGCTTCTGTGAAAATATTGGACGCCTTTGTTGATTCGGTGTTTGAGTTTGCTGACCAGCCATTGCTCCCATCTCAGGTAAAACATGCAAATTAAACATGAATGTTCATCCTACTTTAATTAGCTATATGTCTTAATTTTGTTAAATTACTTGCAGAGTAACTTTGCTCCTGTAGATGAAATGAAAGAAGCCGTTCCGATAACCGATATTAGAGAAAAAATTCCCCATAATTTCCAAGAAGGTGTCTATATCAGAAATGGTCTGTACTTGACCTTTTTATAAATTATCCTACATACATTACCTCATCATATGATACTCTTGTTATTCTTTTTTCTTTTTTTATAAGTATATTCTTGTTATTCTTATATATGTATGTTGTTCTTTCATATGTTGAAGCGGATCGAATGGAATTTTCTATTTGGTTTTGGTATTTCAAACACAATTATAAACGTAAGAAGATAGTTAGAAAATACTATCATACAAAAATTAGGGAAAACTTCACTTAATTTTCTGAAACTTTTATCATTTTTTCAATTTTTTGTTTCTAAAGTTTAAAAACTTTCAATTTAACGTACTCAACTTTCTTTAAGAAAAAAACCTTTTAATTCTTTGTAATCTCACATATCTGTTAGGATTTTTTGTTAAATCTTAACGGAGGACGTAAAAATTATCAAAATATTCATGTTTTACTTTTCTTTTTTAAAAATTAATTGTAATTTAAGGGTAATTTTGTATTTCATCAAGTTTACAAGGTATAAGGGTCATTTCACCCTTTGACCATTTAATTTAACCATAAATCTTAACAGGAGTGGTGAATTGCAAAAAATTAAAATTTACTACAATAAGTTGAGAGTTTTTGAACTTTTGAGAGAGATTGTAAAAACGATAAAAGTTCAAGATTGATGATTAAGTGAAGTTTGTCCAAAACATTATTTGAAAATTGTGAGCAGTTTTCGATTAGTGAGCACCAAGCTGCGAATACTTGCAAAACAAAGGGATATGAGCGCATGAGCTTAATTCCGATGTTACCAGTGCGAATACCCATGTTTTACTTTTCTTTTTAAGAAAATTTAATTGTAATTTAAGGGTAATTTTGTAATTTTATATTACAAGGGTATAAGGGTCATTTTACCCTTTAACATCTAATTTAACCCTCAATCCTAACGAGAGTGGTGAGATTGCAAAAAATTAAAAATTTAATACTATAAATTAAGAGTTTTTAAACTTTTTGAAGAGAGTGCAAAAGCGATAAAAATTCATTAAGTAAAATTTGCTCAAAACATTATTTGAAAATTATTGTTGCAGTTTTCTGATTAGTGAGAATCGAGCTGCGAATACCTACAAAACAAAGGATATGAGCGCATGAGCTTATCGGTGTGACCTGGTGGAGGATAACTCCAATGCTTAAGTCAGTAAAACATATGTATTTAGTGTGAGGGAAGCGAGCTATACCTTATTGAAGCTCCCCTCATATAGCCTTTAGGCTTGGCTAGTTGAATTGTATTTGACCTAGAAATCATAGTCGTGATTGACTCCCATATATTGTGGGAGTCCTGATTAATTTCAGATACTCACTGATTGCTGGAGATACGGGATCTCCTAGGTTAATACAGATTGGTATGCTTCGAACTGCTAACAAGGCTGATTCCTTGTATTGCACGGGCTCATTTACAATGCCTCTTGGGCCTTATGGTGGGTCAAATTTTGGCGGGCCTTTTAGGCCTTAGTGTTGGTGGGCCCAATACGTATACCTAACAAAAATGATATTTGTAATGGCGACCATCACCAACTACGAAAAAAAAAAAAGACTTAGTAGTCCAAGGTAGACGTCGAATATTGATGGTTTTTTTTTTTTTTGGATGAATATTGCAGAATATATTCAACCAGCAAACAGCAATGAATATAAGCTGCAAAGTATATTAAGGACAGAGTATTATATTTAACAAGTATTGAATTATATGGCCAGGCCTACAACCTTAAGTAGTTGATTGCTTGATTAAGTTACATGAAGTTTATAAA
>FXXK01000520.1:19885-56860 GCA_900184695.1 Betula pendula | reverse complement strand
GAATATAGAAACCCTTTAAAAAGTCACCACGTACTTTTTTTTTTTTTCCCTATTCAAATAAAGGAACCAGGGAAGGGAGAAAATTGTTTTACTGTAATTAATTGCAGGACCAAACCCTCTATTTTGAGCACTAAAGTTGACGAAGTCCATTTTTGGAAGGTCAAGTCACGTATGGGTGGAAGGAGAAGGAATGCTTCATGCTTTGTATTTTAATAAAGACAGTGATGGGAGATGGAATGTTGTCTACAATAACAGACATGTTGAAACCGAAACTTTCAAGCTAGAAAAGCAAAGAAATAAACCGTCTTTTCTCCCCACCATTGAAGGCCATTCACCCGCTATTTTATCTGCTTATCTCCTCAATTTGGTATAATTCACAACCTCCTTATATTTCCTAATAGCTTATAGATTTCGCAAGCATTTCCGTAATTAATTAGTTCTCCTCTTTTATATTTGAATAATGCAGTTGAGGTTTGGCAAAGTAAACAAGTACATAAGCAACACCAACATTTTCGAGCACTCGGGGAAGTACTACTCAGCTGCAGAAAATCACACGCCTCAAGAGATTGACATTTTTACTCTGAAAACTTTAGAAAATTGGGATGTCAATGGAGCATGAAAACGGCCTTTAACCAGCCACCCAAAAGTAGAAAGCCCCTTGCTTGTCTTATATATATATTCAAAAATTGTTGCTAATTATTAACTATATATATTAATTAATGGACAATTAATTAATTTATTCTTCATGCATGTTACAGAGAGCTCCAGGAAGTGGAGAGCTAGTGATTGTGGGGGTGGATGCTATTAAACCTTTCGTTGAAGTGGGGGTCATTTCTGGTATACTATTTTCATTTCAAAAATGACAATGAAAATTCCTGTAGCCACATTTTAATTAATTAAGGAGCCAGGCCTATTTTCTTTTTTTTTTTTTTTTTTTTTTTTTTTTGTGTGCAGCTGATGGAAAGGAATTGGTTCACAAAGTGGATCTCAAACTGAATAGGTGTAGCCTTTGTCATGAGATAGGGGTCACTCAGAGGTAACTAAATATTAAGTTAGTAATCATGATTGATTAATTACTCCTATTAATAATTAATTATTTGCGCTTTGCTTTTCAGGTATAACGTGATCATGGATTTTCCACTAACTATAGACATAAAAAGGCTTATTACCGGAGGCCCGTGAGTGCATGCATATTTATATGTCCTTTTGACTCGGAATTTGTTTTTTTTTTTTTTGTGGACTCTAAATATTAAGCATCCATATATAATAATATATAAAACTTTTTACCGAAATTTATATATATGTGTAGATTAATAAAGTACAACAAGGAAGAATATGCAAGAATTGGGATAATGCCTCGCTATGGAGATTCGGATTCAATCCAGTGGTTTGAGGTGGAAGCGAATTATACATTTCACATTCTCAACAGCTTTGAGGACGATGATGAGGTAAATTAAATTAATTATAGGAAATTAAAGTGATCATAGATTTTGCTTAATTAGTGTGTATATATATATATATATAGATATTATTTTGAATAAGCTAATTAAGATCCATCATATTATAACTAATATATTAAATATTAGATTATACAGGCCTTCAAAATAGATATGGATACACCCAAGTTCTTGATTCCATCGCCAGCTCTACCTCGGGTATCAAAAATTAATTTAAAACCATCTCTAGATATATATATTTATATTTATTTAATGAATTACATGCAGCTAGCTTATCTAGCTATATATATATATATATATATGAAAATTGATTATTCATTTCAGGGATGGTTAAATTCGGAGGTCTAGCTAAGCTAGACTTTGAGGAGGTGATGACGGTGGAATATCATATGTTTGAGGAAAAAACCTTTTGCACGGGTGCTGCCTTTGTCTCGAAAGAAGGAGGTTTTCAAGAAGACGATGGCTGGATCATCACATTTGTTCACAACGAAGATACTGACATCTCTCAAGTATGTCAATTTAATTAATTAATTGGCATCTTAATTATTATTACAAGTATTTAGACATTTGTTCTCGATCATTGCAGGTTTATATAATTGATACCAACAACTTCTCTTGTGAGCCCGTTGTCAAGATTACATTACCATGTAGAGTTCCATATGGATTCCATGGAGCTTTCATGCCAATCAGATCTCATTGACAACATCGATCAAAAACTTAAGACACCGCATTATCTAGTGCTTCTTGATAAATGATTTATGTAATATCCCTTCCTGTTGATTGCTTGTGTCAATATCTTATTGTAGATAGCTTATTTTTAAAAATATACTTTTAATTGTTTATTTGGTTTAACATATAAAGACATCATTTTCTTGGGCTGAATAGCTATAGTCGGTATAGTTAATTTTTGTTAGAGCAGTTTTTGGTACAGTTTGATTGGCAATGAGCAACCTGCAAAATAGAGAATGTCATCAATGGATCCGCCGGTCCTTAGACCAAGAATACTCCGATGCCTAAGTTAGCATGAATATTTAGAGTAAAGATATATAAAGTAGTCACCTTAAGTTTTTGAGAAACTAAACCCCCTTTTTACCTGATGCATTGTATCCCTTTTATAAGGTTTTCTTTAGTTGAGTTATAGTCCCACTCTGTGTCATGGTTGGGAACATGTTCTTTATTTGCATACTGCAGTACTTGATTTTATGGGATCAATATCCTTCTTTTAGAGGGATCATTATGGTCATGTTGCTATCCACTCAGCAATTATATTTGACTGAGATTGCTTGAGTGAGACCATAATAGGATTTATTCCCAATAATTTTAGTCTTTAGGCTTGCTTTATTGGGCTTTGAAGATTTTATTATGGCTTAATTGAATAAGAATAGATGGCTGCCATCTACAAGTTTTTTTTTTAAGAAAATTTAAATTTGAAATTTTATCTTGGCTGACAATGGCTGCATGTTTTGAGGCATTGAGGCATTATATATATATATATATATATATATATAATAGGCCTTTTCTCTGCCTTTAGCTCAGATTCTGATGGAGAGCTTTTGCATTTGGATCCGTAAATTGTGGATTAAGATTCTCTCCATTTCAAATGAAATGAATAGAATTTAGTTAGTATTAATTGAGGGGTAGAATTGTCCAAAAAATATTAAAATGACAATTTTACTCCTCAATTTACTCAAACTGGATAAATGAAATGGATAAGATCTTTTTCCGTAAATTGTGTATATAGTCATAAAATTTAAGTGAAATATTTTCAGATTTTGCTTCAGATAATGTACAAATACAATGGGATTCATGAAAAAACTAGACAAAGAAAGTATAAATCATAAATTTCTATATATGATTTTTGCTCAGCCCTTAGTTGGGCTAGATTTGGTTTTCCTCTGCGAAAATTCAAGACCTACAAGGCCATAAGAGTTTTGGTCCACAATTGGGTGTTTGGGCCTAAGTAAAGGGCATTTGGGTCGAAAAGAAAAGCCCAACTGCAGTAAATTTGTGCCCTTAAAAGATGTGTAATTTACGAGCCTCATAGGTGACTGAGTCGAAGAAGGCAAGGGCATTGCGTCTTTTGCTTTCGAGTCAGCTTTTCAACAATTCATTGTAGATAGAGATAACATGCAACGAGTCAAAAACTGTGCAGACATCACTGGATTAATAATTGTAATCTTTTTTTTCTTTTTTTTTTCCTAACTATTGGAGTAATTGTACTTATCTCCTCAAGTCATATATCCACCTTAAAACCTCGAAGGGCACATCTGCGGGCTGGCCAATCAACGTCGACACAAAACCACGACTAGCCATTAATTAGAACCTACGCTTTACCAAATTTGATGCCAGATTAATTAATGGTGATTGCAAAGTAAAAACACGCAGGGAAAAAACAAACTCAATAGTATATGAATATCCACCGGTGACACACACACAAAAAGAAAAATTAAAAAGAAGTCCATTTTGTCAAAAGTCAAGACTTAATTGGTAATAGCTTTAGTCTTTGTGGCATCATAATCAAATGCAAGATTTGAATCCACTTAAATGTAAATAATTTTTTACCCAACAGTAATCTTACCCGATTTGGTAAAAAAAACAATTTGTACGGGTCTAAAATTTACCTGATAAGAATCGATACACAAAATAACCATGTCTTAAAAAGATTTCTCAAAATTTTCTTTTTTCTTTTTTTTCTTTTAAAAAAATAGCAATGAATTTTCATTCAACAGTTCCAAAGTTTTTTTGACTGCAAAAAATAGATCTGTAGACCCCATAAGAAAGAAACCCCTAATTAAAATAAGAGAAAAATCATATTTAATCCTTAAGTTTTTATCTAATTTAAATTTAGTCCTTAAGTTTTTTATTTTAAGAATAAGATCCTTAAGTTTTACTCAAGTTTTGAAATTAGTCATTCTATCACTTTATCGTTAAACTTAACGATTTTCTATTTGTCACATGTGTCTCATTTAACACGTCAAGGTCTATATCAACGTCAAAGTTAATGGTTCTTTCTTTAATGTTACAAATCTAGAAGATTAAGATGGCAAAGAAGATGATTTTTGTTTTTAAAATTGGGTCTTTTGTTTTTTGTTTTTTGTCTTTTTTTTTTATTTTTATTTTTTTTATTTATGGATGAATTGGTGCTTAATGATATGATATTAATATTAAGTATTAATATGAACGCTAACATGTTAATTAAGACACAAATGATATATAATAAATCATTTCTTTTAATGAAAAAGTGATAAAGAGACCTATTTAAAATTTGGCCAAAACTTAAAAACCATACTCTTAAAATTAAAAACACAAAAACTAAATTAAAATCATATAAAAATTTAAGAACTAAATATAATTTTTCCCTTAAAATAAGGACACAACACAAAATGAAAATAAAACAACTCGGTTATGGAAACGTAATTAAAAAGCAAATTGAGAAAGTCAACTTTGTTTTTGCTATCAAACCTTAATTTATTAATTAATCTTCCGCTATTGACCTTGGAAACTTCGGTACGTATCATGAATTGTTCTTTTACAACCTTAGATGATATTTACTTATCCACCGCCACCGGTATTTGGACTCCAAGCTCGCCAATCCCATATATACCATGTGTAGACACCATTTATTATTTGATGTCTTCAACTTTGTTCAAGTTAATTTTGAACACTCAACACTTACGTACGGACCTTTTGAAATGGAAAGATTTAACAGCAGCGTACAAGATAATCAGGAATACAAAATCACTCAAAAATAAAATATTGAATATATTCTAATACTCATCATCAGTTTCAGCTCCTCATCAGGAGCTTGGGGCTGATTCCCATGGCCAGGGTCTAATGGTACTAACTAGCTAGTACAGGCCCTACCTACTACCTTACAGTATTTACTGCAGACTTAAATGGCAAACATACTTTATGAATGATTAGAACAACCATACTAATTGGTTACAGGGACGTCCCGCATGGGAATGAATATTACAACTACCATAAAATAAATTCATATCTATTAGGATTGTTAGAATATATTATTTTTTATTATTATATTATTTTATACTTTATTTAGTTTAAGATTTTTTGGTCATTATTTATAGTCTCTCTATAAATAAAAACCTTTATAATAATACAATATATACTCAATATACAAGATGTAGTCTTTACGCCTATTTTCGCTTCCGCTTTCTCTATTTTCTCCTCACTCTTCTCCAATATATTTAACATGATATTAAAGCCACTTTCTTGTGGCCTTTAATAAACGTTTTTTATGTTTTTTGATGTTTTTCGCACGCCGTCAATTTCAGCCCAAAGTTTTTGTCTACTCAGCCCTCACACGCCTCCCAAATATCTTGCCCGTGCACCACGCGCCGCCAAATCTCAGTCAATCACCAACGTAGTGGCGCCAAATGACAGATCAGACGCCGACGAGTCCAAATCCGTCGAGATCATAGCCGTCCAAGCTTCCATCTGCCCTCACGTGCCTCAAGAAGGATCTATCGCTCCACCACGCGTCGCCCAAAGTTTCTAGAGGTGCGGCCATGCGCCTCCAATCACAGCCAATCACCTTCGTGGTCAAGCCAAACGACAGATCAAACGCCGACGAGTCCAAATCCGTTGAGATCGTAGCCGTCCAAGCTTCCACACGCCACCAGAAGGATCTGTTGTTCCATCCACACGCCACCACTTGACTTCACACGCCATGAACTTTCTCCACGCGCATTCATGCGCCGAAAAGGCTCTCTGCGCGTGTTATACACGCGGCATCCACGGATCCGGGCTGGTTCGCTCTACGGGCTTCTCAAACCAGGTTGTTCATCTTTCGAGTCAGACCGATCCACGGTCCACGGGTTTCGGGCCTCAGCCCATACAATTGACCCGAATAGCAACCCGGTTCAATAATCAAGCCAACCGTGTCAAAAGTCTTCGGGTCAGGCCGACATTTACACGGTCCATGGGTTTTAGGTCAAATTAGCCCACATACAATCGACTCGATCACCGACCAGACTCAGCCGGTTCAATCCATCAACCCGGTTCAACCAAACCGCCTGGTTCATCCAGTTTCAAGCATTTCAGTCCGATTCTACCCTTCTCTAGCCCGGTTCACACCGGTTCGAACCGGTTCCATTGCCAACACAGCCTTCTGTCACCGTCAGCCACCAGTCGTCGCCTCCAGCAACCTTCCAGACAAAAAAAAAAAAAACACTGTTTCCCTTTCTTGTTCCCAAACTCAAGGTTACACCTTGTGTTTGAGGGAGATGTTCGAATATATTATTCTTTATTATTATATTATTTAATACCTTATTTAGTTTAGAGTTTCTTAGTTATCACTCATACCCTCTCTATAAATAGAGACCTCTGTAATAATACAATATACACTTAATATATAAAGATGTAGTCCTTACGTCTATTTCCGCTTTCCCTATCTCATTTTTTCTCTTTCTTTTTCAATATATTCAACAAAGATATAAAAAGAGAGGAGTGCTAGAACATCTACTAGAAATTCTTCTAGGGAATCAACTAGAATATATATATTTTTTTTAAATCAAATGGGGTACATCTCTTCATTTGAAGAAGTATGCCCTATTTGATTTAAAAAACAAAAAATATTAATTAATCCCTTAGAAAAATTTCTAGTAGATATTTAAGTATTTTTCATAAAAGAATGATCAGTTCTTGAGAGTCTCCAACGACATAGACAGCGTGGGAATGAAGTGATTCTGTTCACACCTAATTCCACCTTCTTAATTATTAGCACAACCAGAGCCATGACGTGTCAATAAAGTGTCCTTTAATGGTCTTAGAGAGACCACTCCTACGGAATTGAATCCCTTAAATGAGACCATCCAAACAATTTAATCTGCATAATTCACAGGAATTTAATCTGCATAATTCACAGGCTACACTCCAAACTCTAGAGTGCTATGGAATACCATCGAAACAGATCTCTTTTCAGTTTTATAGACGAAGAGAGACATGCAAAGGCAATACTATCAGTACCTAATTCACCCACTTGCATTTCCATGGAAGGCCCAGAATCACCTTGGACGCTCTCCCCTCTCCAAACCCCTTCCCCTTCACTTCTCTACCACTGCATAGCCTCCCTCCACCGCCACGAGGGCAACATATACTCCATCGCAGTTTCTAAAGGACTAGTCTTCACCGGCTGTGAGAGCAACCGAATTCGCGCGTGGAGGCAACAAGACGGCATGGAGCGTGGATGTCTTAAAGCCAATTGCGGTGAAGTGCGGGCCATTTTAGCGTACGGTAACACGCTATTTACTACCCATAAAGATCACAAAATCCGAGTTTGGAACTTCACCGTTTCAGATACCTTCCGGTGCAAGAAAGTCTCCTCCCTTCCCAAAAAAACCCCATTTCTTTTGTACCCAATAAGGTCAAACACCCAAAAACACAAGGATTATGTTTCTTGCGTCGCTTATTACCATGCACAAGGCCTATTATACACCGGCTCCCACGACAAAACGGTCAAAGCTTGGCGGATTTCGGACCAAAAATGCGTTGACTCGTTTGTCGCACATGCGGATAGTGTCACCGCAATATTGGTGAACCAAGACGATGGGTGCGTTTTCACGTGCTCATCTGACGGGTCTGTCAAAATATGGAGAAGGGTATATAGAGAAAACTCTCACACCCTCACAATGACCCTCAAATTCCAGCCATCCCCAA
This sequence comes from Betula pendula, assembly GCA_900184695.1. Taxonomy (NCBI): domain Eukaryota; kingdom Viridiplantae; phylum Streptophyta; class Magnoliopsida; order Fagales; family Betulaceae; genus Betula; species Betula pendula. Next base: position 48,725 of record FXXK01000520.1, on the reverse strand, counting down.
TTTACACATTAGCCTTATGTACTTCGACGGCCTTTAACTCTTGTTTCCTCTATTCAGGGTCATCCGACGGTAGCATTAACTTTTGGGAGAGAGAAAAAATGTGTTACAGATTTAACCATGGGGGGTTTTTACAAGGCCATCGTTTTGCGGTTCTTTGCCTTGTGGCGATTGAGAAGTTGATATTTAGTGGGTCGGAGGACACGACGATTAGAGTTTGGAGGAGAGAGGAGGGGAGTTGTTTCCATGAATGTTTGGCCGTGTTGGATGGGCATAGAGGGCCTGTGAGATGCTTGGCTGTTTCTTTGGAGATGGAAAAGGTTGTGATGGGGTTTTTGGTTTATAGTGCAAGTGTGGACAAAACATTTAAGATTTGGAGGGTTAAGGTTTTGCCTGATGAGAATGTCTGCTTTGATTATTTGGACCGAAGCGATTCGAGGACGAAGATGATGGACTGTGAGACCAGCCCTGTGTTGTCTCCCTCGTGGGTTGAGAAGAAGCTTCAAGGTGACGACATATATTCCCTAGATCATGACTAATCACAAATTAATGTTTTTCAGTACTTTACTTCTCTATCTGTAACAGAAATTGGAGCACTTACTCAAAAATAACTGAGTAATGCTTTATCTATATATTTGTATTTTAAGGTTTATCGCAACATTTCTACAGAGTAGCCACATATATAGGCCGGCTCGGCTGGGTGTATTATATATTTCCAGTTATATACCTAGCTAAATTCGTTGCTCTAACTAAATTTCCACGTTCATTACTTTATAAATTTAAGTCGGCTAATTCGGTGCTTTATGATTCACGTTCGAACCTGGTGGTCTTCGGTTCAAAACAGCAGCTGGATGAAGCATTCCTGAGAGCCTAGCACGTTCCAATGGTGTTCTAACTTAGTTCAAACGGAATCAAAATTAGATTTACAGAGATTGTGCCGGAGCAGATTTTGCACTGTACGCCAAATATTATCATGTTTTATTAGTGGCGCATATTTTTGCACCAGCTTAAAACCGGCTCTATTTTCTTTTGACGGTTTTTAACTTAATTTGTACCGGTACATATTTTTATGCGCGGGTAATGTCAAAAATTAATTAAATTGACAGCCAAAAGTATAAAAAACGTAGGACTTTAGAACGTCGTCTCTTGTAATAGCGGTCTCAGTTCACTAGGAAAGTAATAAAAATTGCGTTTAATAGTAATATTTAATAAGAGGGGATTGTTGACATTAGATTTATTCATTTTTATGATCCAAAAAATAAAACATGAGGGTACGTAGAGAAATTAAGAGGGGATTAATTCCTCCGGTACCTGTAGGAATTAATTATGATCAATCCATTTGTGCAAGCAACCTTGGCTGAAGAAATGCTTGAAAGAAAGACAACTCGTCGTCATCTATAAAGCAAAAAAAGGGAAAAACCATTGATTAGGTTGTAATCTATTACAAATATGATCTACATGCTTACTTCAATTTGGCAGTCAAAATAGAATTCTTAACCTCAACACTTATGCTGTGACATTTGTTAAAAAGAAAGTTACATGATAAATCTGATGATTTCGTTGCTATATTTCGTCAGTTATTATGTTCAATCACCACTTATTCGGATATTATGTTCATCTTATCTCAAAAGAAAAAAAAATGATGTTAATAATCTTATACTTTTGAGATACGATGATATAATAACCTTTAGTTATGATATTATGTTTAATCACCACTTGTTCTAAAAGCTTAAACTTTTGGGATAAAATGAGTTAACCCAGTTCACATGTTGATACGTCTATACAAGTTGTAAAAAAGGGAAGAATGAGAAAACATGTACCAGAATTGTACAGAAAGGTATGATGTTCAGTTAGAAAGAATGAGGTACAAAAGGGACGCTAAGGTAAACACCTTACCTATTAATTCGGAGCACACACCGGCTACTCCTCTTTTTATTCTCTTTAAAGAAAAAAAAAATATTTTTCTTAAATCTCTTACTGACTTATGCATTGAAAATATTTGACGACCATTCAACTCAACAAATTTAATATATTTTTTTTCTTTTGCAGGCGTCATCATATGTCATGCTTCTTACTGATCACCACTACTAGTTTGTTACACTTTCCTCCATATTTACCCCAAATTGTTTTCTTCACCAAATTGTCATGCAACGTATCTTTTCTTTTTCGGTAACACATTAAGGTCCCGTTTGGTTAATTTGTGGAATAAGTCCCAGAATGGAATAGTCATTCCTTTATTTGGTAAGTGCCTATTCATAGAGAATACTTATTTCCATAGGAATACTTATTCCCTTATGAAGATGAATATGTATTCCTTTAAAAAGGAGAGGAATACCTATTCCTTTCCTACAGGAATAGAATTATTGCAGCCTCTTCTCCTAAAAGCCCCTCACACTCCCAACATCATTTTTTTTTTTTTTTTGAGTATTATAAGACCATTTGGTAATGTGCTTTTCGTTTTTATTTTTTTTAAAAAAAATTAATGGATGAATATGATGATTTTGTTGATATGTAGTTTTTATTTTTTTTTGGCAAGCACACATTCTCAGAGGATCAAAATGNATGTGCACAAATGAAAAAAAAAAAATGTGCAAAAAAAATAAAAACTACGAAATTTTTTTAAAAAAAACTTGACAGTTTTTTTCTTTTCAAAAAAAAAAAATTATAGTATAACGGTTTTTGTTTAAAAAATAAAAAATAAAACGTCTTTAAATTATATTTGTATTATAAGGGTGTTTTAGGAAATTTGATTACAATATGATTCTATTAACCAGCATATTCCATTATACCAAATAAAAGAATATCTATTCAGTGTTCTATTCCATCGTTGCAACCAAACTAAGAGCACTCCCATTGGTTTATGTAAATTTTTGGCCAAAATGGCTAACTAAAACCCATTTTTGCTAGTTTAGCTAATGGGTTTTAAAAAACATCATACATCCGATTATCTATTTTTTCTCTATATCCTTTAAATATTCTTTTTTTATTCTTTGTTTATCTTTGTTTATTATTTCTTTGTTTCATTTAGAAGGATTGTACTTTTTTGACAATCATTTTTTTTTCAAATAGTCATTTTTCATTTTTTAAAAAATTGTCATTTAAAAAAAAATGTCATTTTAAAAAAAATATATCATTTTTATAAAGTTGTCATTTTTTTAACGGTCATATTTTTCAACAATCGTTTGAAGCCAAAATAACACCCAATGCACTCGACTGACGGGATCATTGACATGAGCCCCAACGTGAGCCCAAACATCATTCCGGCAAACAACACTAGGAAAGTGATGATTCCTATGCGAAGGAAAAACCCTATTTCACAGCAACTATACTCCACAGCCATTCAATTCCCTCTTCCTCCTCATCTTTGAATCTTGTATGGATAACATGTTAAGTATAACCAAAATTATGATGCAAGCATATATTTATAAAGGCCTCCAACAAGGACCAAACAAATCCCTCTTAAACTTTACAGAAATTGACTAAAATTCTTGTCCTAATACAATTTTACGCCTCATCTCAAAGCATTACCTTCTATAAGATGCTGAGACATGATTGTGAAAGATGTACAATGAGGAATTAAATATTGTAAAGATAAATTCAGAGAAGAAAAATTGAAAAAAATTTTATTTTTTAAACAAAACCAGTATATACTATAATTTTTTTTTTTTGAAAAGAAAAAAAACTGTCAATTTTTTTTAAAAATTTCGTATTTTATTTTTTTTGACCATTTTTTTTTTTCATTTGGCACAAAATGATAAAACAAAATGTGCAAAAAAAAAAAAAACTACATATCAACAAAATCATCATATTCCATTATAATTTTTAAAAATAAATAAAAAACGAAAACAATACCAAATGGTCTTATAATACTCAAAAAAAAAAAAAATGAGTGTTGGAGTGTGAGGGGCTTTTAGGAGAAGAGCTGCAATAATTCTATTCCTAGGAAAGGAATAAGTATTCATCTCCTTTTTAAAAGGAATACAATATTCCTCTTCATAAGGGAATAAGTATTCCTATGGAAATAAGTATTCTATGAATAGGCACTTACCAAATAAAGAAATGACTATTCCCATTCTGGACTTATCCACAAATTAACCAAACGGGCCTTAATGTTTACCGAAAGAGAAAAGATACGTTGCATGACAATTTGGTGAAGAACAACAATTTGGGGTAAATATGGAGAGGAAAGTGATGACAGACTATAGTAGTGGTGATCAGTAAGAAGCATGACAATATGATGACGCCTGCAAAAGAAAAAATATTATATAAATTGTTGAGTTAATGGTCGTCAAATATTTTCAACGCATAAGTCAATAAGAGATTTAAGAAAAATATTTTTTTTTTCATTAAAGAGAGAATAAAAAGAGGTAGTCCGGTGTGTGCTCCGATTAATAGGTAAGAGCATCTTTAGCAATACCTTCATTTTAGCTTGCGAAAAAGTACAACTCTCCTACATTTAGCTCTTACTTTTCACTACACACCCAACAGATCCTTTATATCAACCCTCTACTGCCTTAAATATTTTTCTCATTCTTTTTTTTATTATATTTTTTTGTGCCCACGCGCCTAATATTATGCCCACCTCGTCGGAACTGACCCAGATTAAAAAAAAAAATGGGATTGCCCCAAAACCACTGAAAACCACGATGGGAAAAAAATGGGTTTGCCGTGCCCCTTCACCTTCTATCACCGTCACTGCTCCAAAACCCCCAAATTTATCATCCGGAGCTCCTCATCTTCATCCACCTCCAGACGCCCAAACCCAACCCTCCCCAAATCCGCCATCCAACGCATGCCGACAAGCTGCGCACCATCGGCTTCACCGAAGACACCCCAAAACCCCAGGCCAGCCAAATGAAACTCCGCGGAAAATATTCATCCCTCTGCACAACCGGTTGCCGAAGGCGCCGGTCGGGCACACAATGAGACACGAGGCTGGTCCAGCGCCGGAGGACCCAGTTCCGGGCCCAAACGTATGAACCGGTTTCTCAAGGAATTACTTTCTGCAAAGCTGGTGAGGCACGCGGTAGTGCTGGGTGTAGAACGAAATGCCAACATACACAGGCAGCATGCCAAGCACAAGCTCAGGAGAGGAGGGGAAGGGAGGATGAATGTGTTCCTTTATGCGAAGAAAGACATCAACAGGAATGAAAACGCTTGGATTGAGGATAGAATACAAAGGAGAGTCGCATAGCGCGGACAAAAAGATGCGAGAATACGGTGAAGAAATGAGCAGAAGAAGAATAAGATATGGGAAAGAAGAGCAAGAGAGAGAATAAAGTAGAAGAAAGAGATCAGGACGGAAACAATAAAAAAAATAGTCTTTGACCGTTGAATTGATTTTTTATTCCTAAAAGATGCTACAGTAGACTTTCATTTTTGAAAGTCTGACTGTAGCAAATGGAATGAGGGGCTATTTATTATAATGCTCTGCATGGAGCGAGAACAACATGCTAACATAAATTTAGCTATTATTACCCTATAATATAAAGGGGTACGCTAAAGATGCTCTAAGGTGTTTAACCTTAGGCTCCCTTTTGTACCTCCATTCTTGCTATAGAAAGGACTTGAACTAAGATGCAAATGAACGCCCATTTCTCTCAGTACACTTCCTTCTAATATAAGGACAGCTACAAAATGTTGTTTTGTTAGGAAATATATCTTATTCCCGTATAAACGACATCTCAGGTGAATTGAAATGAATAGCAGAGCACATAAGTAGAGGAAGATGCAGATAAATCCAATCACACACGGAGGGGACAGGAGAGGGGTAGATGGAAACGAGGGGGGCAATAGCACCAAAGAACTCGTTTTGTAGGTGCATGTGGAAAATAAAACAAGCCCCTAACATCACTGCCAAACGTGTTAGCGAGATTGCGAAAGCCCGGTGGAAGAAATTTCACATGCCATGTGTGCTCTCTCGAGAATAAAATCAGACTCCTAAAGACTTCGGGAGTGTACAGTAAAATCACGCGGATTGGTCGCACGAAAAATACTTTTCTCATAATCCTACAATGAGCAAAAATATAATATTATTACATTGGAGGAGACTCTTAGACAAATACAATAATTAGTAACGACAAAATGCATAAAACATGCAGCCTAGTAAAACCAATCAAAGACATATACAAAAAATGTAAAACCCGGATATCAGTAAATTTAATCCAAATCACAGAAACAGATAACTTATTTTTCAAACAACAACTCAGAAAACAGAGCATCAAATTATACCAAACAAAACTTTAATATGAAACCCAAACCTGAAGCTTTTCTTCTACGGCTGATGAACTGAAATGAAATCAGAGAAAATAAGCAAAAGCAAGGCAATCAACGATCTGGACTCCCAGATAGCAGACTAAATAGGTAGTACACAACCAACTACCATCTACCACAATCAGCCAAAACACCAAATCACTTCAAAATTTTCCACAACAAAGCCTAAAATCCAAATAGAAAACCCATACCATTCTCCAAATAGATTTCCAGAAGCCTTCACCGGGCAAGTCTCGATACCCATCCTCCAACCAATACAACACAATATCCCAGAAAAAACAAATGATACCCATCACTTCCCATGGTTCCCGATTACCCACTTCCAATGGGGGGAGGGGATGGGTTTGGAAGAAAGCGAAACATGGAGGGAATTTGCAACAAAATGGACTAAAAAAAAATCCACATATCCAAAACCCAAATCCCATACCCATTCTCTCTCTCTATCACGCTCCCTCTGTTTTGAAGAAGAAGGGGAAAATGGGAGGGGATTTTCTAAATGATGAATCCGCTACGAGAGAGAGTGAGAGATTACCTAATGACTGAGAGAAAGAGGCGATTGAGAAGCTACTGAGAGATCTGCGGCTTCATGCTTGCTGAGAGAGAGAGAGAGGCCGATTCCCCTTCAGGCTTCAGCTAACCAGAGAAACGCGGGAGAGAAACTGATACGGAGGGAAAAGAAAATAAGAGAGACGAATCGGAAAAGAGAGAGGGAGAGAGGAAAAAGAGAGAGGGAGAGTGAATAAAATGTTTTTTTAAGTGATAAATTCATGTACAGTGTAACGCCGGAAGTGGCGTTACACTGTACACCTATTGAAGCTGAACCTATTTTGGCTAATGGGATAGATAATCTGATGTAGGGCTTTTTTAAGAGTTGGCTTAGCCATTCTAGCATTTTTGCTAGAATGGCTAAGCCAATGGGAGTGCTCTAAGGAATATGAATAACTATTACATTCCACTTTCTTCTATTCCAAGGAATAGCTATTCATTTTCCTAATAGAATAGTCATTCCGCAAACCAAACGAGGCCTAAATCATTTCAATAAAATAATGGAAAAAGTGTCAAATCCTAATCCCCAAATTCTTATCCTATCCCATTTGGATGGTCTATTTAAGGGCAGAATCATTGTCTATAATTGCATTATCTTTTGCTCAACTCTTTCACTTTTGGATAATTTAGAGCATTTATATTTAGCTCTTCAAAATTTTTTTAAATTTAATTTTAAAAATTAATTTTAATTAATTTAGCTAGCTACTTTTTAATATCATTAAACATTAAACTCTCTAAATATTTATCTACTTTAATTAAATATTCTATTGTATTTATGAAACCAACTCTCTTTGTAATAAAAATATACTTTAGTTGAGAGGAAAGAAGAATAAGTATGAAAAAGAAAGAACATTAAAATTAAATAACTTTTACTTTTGAGCTCTTTGTATTTGAACAGCATGAAAGCATGAAGTTAAATTTAACATTAAAAGAAGAGTTTGTTAAATGGCATATTTTATGAGTTTTGTTAAAAAATTTCGAGAAAAGCAAAAAATAAATAGCTCAATATGAATGCTCTAAGGTGCTCTCACTTGACTCTTGATGCTCTACTACATTACGAGTTCATCCTTCTTTTTGGTGGATCAAGGAGGGAATTTGGAGCAAAAAAAGTTTATATATATATATATATATATATATATATATATATATAAGTATATATATTTATATATATATATATATATATATATATTATATATATACGTATATTATATATACTATATATTAAAGAAATTAATATTTAAATATAACCAAAAATATCCACTTAAATTTATCGTGTTCGACCTCAAATCTATTAAGTCGACCTTGATTTTGACCTAATGAGCTTTCTCGACACATTCATTGTTCTACTCGATTGTCCTTTCCACCACTGAAAGTTTTGCCATTCCTTTTCAATTTTTTTGTCCTTAACGTAAAGGATCAAATTGGTCTCTGTTAGAACAGTTTCCAGTTTGATGAAAACCCAAAAATAAGATGAGTTCGGGAGCCGCTAAATGAATTGCAAATAACTTGCATAAGAAGACAAGAAAGTAGTCAAAGGAACTTGCCGGAGCAGGCTGGCGGGAGATAGCTCTGATGCTTAAATCAGCAAAATTATTGGTATAATTTTGATATTCGAAATTCAGTTTATTATCAAAGAAAAATCCTTACCCCTTATGTTTACCGTGCTTTCCTTATATACACCTCTGGCTTCAGTTAGAATCCCTCTTCTCCAGTGCTTGGTGATTTCCCAGGACCTTGACATTGACTCAGCGATTCTTCTGTTACTTCCACCATTTTGAGCTCATTATCTTGGGACTCGCGAGATATTCGAGATTTGGATTATATACTTAGTGGTTTCCACTTAGGATTCGGTATATTTCTGAGATTTGCTTAATAAACTTCAAAACCATTCAACTTTGGAACGGGCTAAACCACGGGTTCATCACAGATTCATGGGCCTTATATAAATTAGCCCAACTCACGCTCCTCATAGACATGCCTGTAACTATCAGAGAATATTTCCCAAAAGTTACCCCCAAATTCTCAACCCGAGATGTGACTCGGTTACGAGAATTAAATTATTTCTGAGTCGTCAACCCTGAGAAGAAAATATGTCTCGGTTATGACCCCAACCACATTCTTCCACGTGTCGATGAGTGGCACCATGCTCATCATGACTCCTGGAATATTCTGACTCCTGATTTTACCCAATCCACATGTCTTTTTATCTTTGGTTAAAGGAGGCACGTCTTCTGAGAACATATCATACAGACGACATGGCTTCTCTTCTAGGGCAAAGCGTTAACCATTATTGCGCCGTCCTTCATCATTTCTTTGATAGTCGTCTCTTGATTTCCCAAGTAAAAATCCCTCCGCTAAATATGTCGTGAACAGTTTCTTCTTCCTCACCGATTTCCGCCATTTTCAAACTCGAAATTCGCTCTCAATAACTCTAAAATTTCCTTTCTTTTCTTTTCAAGGATGTCGGCTTCTCAATCCGAAGGTTCTACATCCAGGTGTTATGATACCCCCCATTCTCATGCCAATGAAGACGAGATTCCTCAAGCTGATGACGCTTAGGGGTGGGTATCGGGAGAATCGGTGACGGTAGGGGGTTTTTCGCCTACCTTCCCAATGTTGTCGGTGAAGTCGGTAATTTCACCGACTTCATCCCGACAACATCTATTTCGTCCGTTACCGTCACCAGCGAATCGGTGGCGGTGACGATCGGTAATCGGTTAGAGAGAGAGAGAGAGAGAGAGCGCTCTAGCTACTAGTTAGTCTGATTTCAGACCGATGACAAAATTGGTTTTCACATCGCTGCTTTGTGGGGTGGCGGCTGGTGAGGTTGTGGTGGTGGCAATGGGTCGGCCGATCCCAAAATTAGAAAGGGATACCATCATGCCAAGCTATGCTCGTTGCCTGGTTCTTGCTTGGAAAGAGCAAATAAGGGAGAGAGAGAGAGAGCTTTAGTTTGTATAGAGAGATGTACGCATGTGTAAAAACTACAGAGAGCTATGTTTCTCTCTAACAGAGAGAAAAACTTTTTATTTTGTATGTGTAAAATTTACTTTTTATCCGTGGAAAAGCAAACTAGTTTGGTTGCAAATTAACTAAACAACATGTGTACAAACTACCTTAACAATAAATACTTATAAATAAATACATTATGGTTGCATATTAACCAATATTTTTTTTTCGCTTATCTAAAATGTCAATTACTGACACATGCATAGTGATTGACATTTGATCGTGTTGTGAGAGTCAGAATTAGTTTCTCTACTTTCATGTTTGACACGCAATGATGCAGTGTCTATCATTAAATTTGCTTTTCACTTCTCAGACTAACACATGTAACTTGTAAACAAAAAACAAATTAAAAGGAGTTAATCAAAGGTTTTTTTTTTTTTTTTTCGTTCTAAACAGTTAATTAAAGGTGTTAAACGCCGGTTATATGGACATGTGAAAGTACTGCTCAATCAAACCATGCCATTTTTCGAGCATTTAAAAAATAATAAAACTAAAATTGATAAAATCGTAGCAAAGAAGGGTTGCTTGTCTGATGAGCTTTAAAATAAGCGAAATGGACGTCAAAAACTAAGGCTATAAATGAAAGCCAAGATGTGTGCAGTAGGTGAAAGGACTTGTCAATGACTAAAAAATGCGTGCGGTGCAGTCAATTAAAAACCCATAAATTTGAATTTAAAAAAAGAAAAAAAGAAAAAGCAAATATCAATGTCATCAAATAACTCGGACGCGAGATACACAGTTGTGTATCATTTTTTACTCCTTTAAAACTCTCTAATGGCTCGGAAAGAGAGACTAAGAGAGAATATGGGTTTCCTATCTATTCTTTGAACGGTCAATGGCGTTTCAGGTTAGGTTAGCATTTTTTTTTTAATGGTGGTTCGGGTCGGTTCGAAAACCGATTTCTTGAAAATTGTTTCTCCTACCGACCGAACCGACGTCGGTAAGGAGATTTTGTACCGCCTACCGGCCACCGGTTGTTGGTGGTGGTTCGGCGTCGGTGCGGTGACGACCGGTGGGCGGCCGGTGGGTGGTAGGCGGCTGATCTGCACACCCCTAATGACGCTGCTAGGGCTATTGACGACAAGATTCCTCATGCTGAAGGTGCTGTTAGGGCTCTGATATCCTATGTTCCTCTAGAAATGGCTCACAAGGCCAAGCTCACTTCTGAAGACGAATCGAGAATCCGTCACAACTTCAATATTCGTCCTCAAGTTCAACTTTATTTCAAGGATCCAAAGAGTAGAATCTTTAATGGTGGCGAAGTTTGTCTCTTTGACAGGATGTTCATGGCAGGACTTCGACTTCCGTTCCCTACTATAGCTCGGGAGTTGCTGCAGTATCTCCAGGTGGCCCCAAGTCAGATCAGACCCAACGACTGGAGGTATTTCTTTGCTTCATACTTACAATGGCTCATTGTTCTCGGAGATCACCGAATGTCAATCCACGAGTTCTTTTTTCATTTACCGTGTACAACAATATCGGGACAAGACTATTGCCTTGCAAGTCCGTGTCAACCCGTTTTTCATAATTTTGCCTCGGAGCCTCACGAGTAATAAGGAGTGGAGGAATGGATACTTTTTATGCCTCAGGTGATTGGGAGTGCTCATCTACCGAGACCCTATCTAATGAACAGAGGATTCCTAGACAGTGGACTATTGATGTGGATTTTACGGATCAATAATAAATTTCTACCATTCGCAATAGAACGAATCCTTATAGGATAGGGCTATGTGGAAGGTGTTGAACCTCAAGGACTGTTTTTAGATCGGATGCTTATCAAATACTCAGAATTAATTCTAATCTAACTCAGAAAAATATTTGGTTGTTTTGAAAACTAAATTAAAGCTTAAACACGTAATGAAATATAAGGAAAGAAACATAGGAATATGACTTTACCACAAACCTCATACCAATGGCAGATTGTATTCATATGGGATTCTCACTACGTGTGTGATATGATGTGCATAATGGGTGTCAACCATATGACAACATCGACAAGAAAACACTTTAATTAGAAGGTGATGATAACCCATCTTTGGTTGGCACGGATCGTCCACCTAAACACTAGTTGTGGCACGATCCGTCTTCCTTAGGTATGGTCTATAAAATCTTCTAATGAGCATACACATTATCAAGAAATGAGTATAACCCATCTTCGGTTGGCATGATCCGTCTACCTACATTACACTAATCTAAGATGTAGTACGGATCATCTTCCCTAGGCATGGCCTATCTAATCCCTTGATTTTATGTCAAAACGTACCATTGCATAGCTATCATTCCTATAATCACAGAAAATAGAAATGTTGATTTCATTCAAGACAAATAAACTTCTTATAGACAAGATAGAATTTTCATCAAGAACAAATATGAGCATTGAATCGATTACAAATGTTTTGTAAAACTCTAAGCTATGCAATCATCACTCATATATTGAAATTCCCAAGATAAAATACAATCAAACCATGGATTTGGAAAGGGCTACATCAATTCCTATGAATACGAAATTAGCTACTCATGGAGGATATGGAATTCTCTATTGCATTAGAGAAATCCATTCCTTGAATATTGTGAGCTGCTGGACATTCTCCGTATGAACTTAGAACCCTAATTCGTGCTTGTTCTCAGAAGAATCGACCCCTTTGGATGAGAGATCCAGCACCTATTTGAATTCAACTTTTCAATCCCTAAAAATCACCATACAATCCCTTAAACTAAGGGATTTAGTCTTCCCAATCCCTCATTGCGAGGATATGGAGTAAAAAACCATCATTTGAGGGATCTCAGAGGTGAATCCGTGCTTTGACCCAAACATTAGGAACTTTTCTCTTCCCAAATCAAGTGCAGATCTCAAATCGGATTCTGGTGCGACCGAGTTCGCTCGAGCCATTTTGGTGCTTCTTCGCTCGAGCCAAGTGATGATGTCGCTCGAGCCAAGTTTAGTATATCTCGCTCGAGCCAAATGATGATGTCGCTCGAGCCAAGTTGAGTCTATCAGCATATTTTTGAGGAAATCCGTGATGTAGAGTGCATATTCACCATAAGACCTGAAAGCATTAACTAACACAAAAACACGACAAAAAGTTATATTACAAAATGACTAAGGTTTAACAAATGCGAGTTAAGGGGCTTGAATGCACAACATTCAAGGCTTATCAACTACCCCCAGCATTGAAGGTATTCTAATAAATAACTTCCTTTCCTCTTTTCTTCTCTTTTTTTTTTTTTTACTAACCTGAACTTGCTTTCTACTTTAGCAATGAGAATTCCCAATCTGAGCTAAGAAGAAGTTAGCAGAGTCAACAAAATGCTCAAGTTTTCTCGAGATCTCCTTAACGTGAATTGGATCAAATTCGATGTCATTGTGACCGATGACCATATGAGGAGGTATCTAGTTTATCAGATTTCTGAGGACAAATCTGTTTGGAGGAAGAAATGTAACACCTCGGTTTTAGATCAATAAAACCGTAAGTAGAAACCTCTAGTTCCTACGTGACATTACTACCTCAGAGATCTAATCTCGCAGCGGAATATTTTTTTCTTTTAAAACACCTAGAAATAACTCACATAACACAATAGAGCTGACTGAAATACCTCATTTCATAAAACCTTATAACATATGTCTAAGTACAAATCAGAATGTACAAGACATACAAAACAACGTAAGTGCCACAGATGGGCATATAGTTGCAACATTAAGCTTATACAATTAAATACAAAGCATAAGCTAACTCAATGACTTGTAACGAATACAAAGGAAATAAAACATAAACATAGAAAACATATATCAACCAAGCCAGCTCCCCAGATACTAGCAACACAAACACAACAGACAGTCAATCAATCATCCAGACTAGCAAAGGGTTCTCCTCCCTCAGTCTCAAGTCCTGCATCACACACTATGGAATCAAGTGAGTCAACCGTATCCCAATATAAAAGATCATTGAATTATTAAACATACATAATGACAGATATAATGAATGTAATGAATGAGTTTTCATGCATCGTTGTGAAGGCTTTGTTTAGTCTTAATGCAGCATGAAATTACACTCAGCTCATAATGGGCCAACCCGTATTAGCGAACATTACACCTCCCCCACTTAAACAGATTACTGGTTTGCACTTAGAACCGACATTCCAGTGTTAGTTCTTATTACTTGGTTTAAGAACCCGAGGTCCACTGGATCAGCCTTCACACCCCTGCTACTGACCAGCTAAATGTCACATCATTACCAATTCACAGAATATGTAGTTGTAATGTATGAGCAGTTTATAATACATGCATATGAATAAGACAATAATAAATTATAAAAGGACAACCACAGTTTCATCCCCAGTAAGTATGTGAATACTTACCATACTTTTGCAGAATAACAGTAATCGACCACTGCCTAGCAATATGGATACAAATAACATACATCAATGACCAATCAATAATAATTGGTTAGTCTTCAGGATTCTTACTCTTAGCCTTTATTATTATTCATCACTTCATTTTCATTACTTGATTTTATCCATACTTATACATATAGATATATACAAGTCATATTTGTGAATATTCTCACATATTGTTCATAAATTTATTCAAAGCATTTAACTTATGAAATCCCACATAAGTGAGAACATGCCATAAGGATCACGTTGACAATAATATAAATCATCCAATATTGCACTTGAATACCCCACCGAAGTAAGAGCATAATTCGAGATGAGTATTTAAACAAACAAGAGGTAATACTGCATAAACGTCCCCACTATTAGTAATGGCTTATTATGAGTTATATGTATAGTATTGTAAGAATCTTTTATAGCTAATTTTTATTCAACTTCATGTTTATACCACTGAAGGGCAGGGCCACCATAACGTTTTCACATGAGTTTGAATGTTATCCACTATAAGATTAAAAAGAATAACCAATAAACAATATATAGGTTGATTTTACAAGTCCTTTAAACCTTTTCCATTTTCCTTTGAAAACAAGCTTTGTTTGCTCCTATTTTAATTCTTTTGAGCACTTTAGGATCCTTGAACCAAACCAATAACAAATACATATCAAACATATATTAGATACATCAAATATATGTTAGATATATAAAAAATCAGCAAGAAAGATTAACAAAACAGGTTAGCATCAAAACCCACCAAATACCTTATAGAGGCCGAATGGGTGTAGGATGAGTTCTTGGTGTTTTCTCATGATTCCAAAGCCCAAAGATCAATGGAAACATGATACAAAATAGATTTGAATACTCCTAAGTGATCATGCACAGCCCATGCATGCAGGTTGTGAAAAATCACAAAAATTTCCCAACACCTCTCTATTAAGCCGGTTTTGAAGCTAGTTGAGGAGGATGAAGCTTTCATACCTCAAATGGACTCCAAAACTGCTTCTAAAGGTTGGGTTATCTGCTGGACACCTCAGGCAAGGTTGGGTATAAGTTCTGGACAGTTTGGAGAAGAACTCCTCAAAAACCCCCTAGGTGCCATGAGAGTGTATGAGTAAGAGGAAGGAGAGATTTTTCTATTTTGGGTGCAAGGGCTGAGTGATTTCGGTGATGGCCTCTCTTCTCCTATTTATAGGTGAAGCCAAGGCTTCAAGTGACCTTCTCCTCGTACACAAGCAGCCTAGTCTTGCATGGAAAGCAAACTTTCCATACAAGCCATCCAAAGTCTTCACCAAGTCAAGCTTACTTTTAGACTTTTAGACTTTTTGGTGCTTCTTCCAACAGCTTCTCCTACTGCCATGTGTCATCACCCTAAGCTTTCAAATCAGTGAAGAGCCGGCCCTACCTAGTAAATTTAACAGTTTTATGCTAAATTCGACAGTTGGAGGTTTTAAGGCTTGATTTTTAAGCCATAAAGTCAACTGTTTCGGAATTGACTTCCGATTTCACCAAACCGAAGTAAAAACCATTTATATACTAAATAGAGTCCATTTATGAAATAAAATCAAAACAGTGAAACTCGATTTTAGAAATAAAGCCCAGGTCAAAAGTGCCACGTAAACGATGAATAGTCATCTTTAGGCCTAAAAGGTCAACAGATTGATTTTTTTTTTTAAAAAAATCTACTATGTCGTAAAAGGTTTCAATAACGGGCTTCAGTTTGAGTAAAACTGAGTTTGTTTGACCTAGTTTTTGATATTTACAAGATTGATCGTTAGAAAATGATCATTTTCTAAAGAGATTTTTAAAGGTTTTAACCAAAAAATCTCTTAAACTTCATGAATGCCTCTAAAACCATTACCATAGCTAAATGATAATGTTTTCACAACGTAAGTCATTTATTTTAATAATATGTTTAAGAGATTAGAATTCCTTGTGTTTATAAACTTGATGTGGTTGTCCATGTAACTCCATCGTAGGGTGACCATCAATTGGTGATAAGCACATCGTATTTATCCGATTTGGAGATCTATTTTGTAACCCATGAAACAAAATTACCCTCCGTGGGGATTGCGAGGCCCAAGGCCAAGTCAAGGCATTTAATTTACAACATTATTATAGACCTATGATGAAGACTGTGAGATTTACATTCCGAAATCTCTTTTCCACTTGATATTTTAAACTCTGGGTTTATTTAAAAAACAATTGTTCTATAACAATTACGACTTTGCCACTTTGTGTTTTTCAAGAAAACACTATCTGCCAATAACTTCAATTTTCTTTCAATCTTTTTTTGTACTTGAATGAACAAATTCAAATCCAATTAATTAGGATCAATAAAATTTGTTCACATTCACGCAACAATGAAGATATGAAAAAAAATTGATTATTCGGCCTACACTATATTTATAAAATAAATACAAAGTTGGTGTTCAATAAATAGCATATATTTGTACCTTGGAGTATTTTGGTCTTTTAACCATGTACCACCCTTGCATCAAAAATACCCTAGAGTTTTATTACTGAAAAATATTTTTCAAAATAAAATCGCATTCTATGTCAGTATGCAGGATTTCTGATTTCAAGAACCGTCTACGAATTTTAAAACGATCATAACTTTTTCGATATTAATCGAAACGATGATCTGTTTGGACCATTGCGTCGAGCACGAATTTTCTTTCTGGAAACAAGTGCCCAATTATATTTAGGTCTTGTTAACACAACTCGAAAAAATTGTAATCCTACAGGCCTGTTGTAAATTTTACAGCAACATATTCTAGAATGTAAAATCAATCAAAAATAGTAAACGATCTCCAAACGACTTCAAACTTTCCAGTTGAGATCCTAACATGTCGTAGAACATGTTCTAGGTCTTAAACAAGAACTTTGATTTATGGAGATCATCCAAACACAAGCAATAAAAAAACAAAAAAAACAGTTTTCTAAAACTTTTCTTCTACATGTATCTAATAAAGTAGACTCTGATACCAATTGTTGGAAATATGGGTGCAAATTAAAAAAAATTGCGCAGCGGAAAAATAATATATTCCTTACTTAGGATTTATTTTATGAAAAACATGCGAAGAACACTGTTATTAATAATAAACTAGCATGAACATAAAATTACTTGCTAACTAGGGCTACGCCTTGGCTATATGAGCGAAGAATCATCTCCTCGATGAACGCTTCAAGAACTCTTCAGATCTTCTCACCAATGACTAGAAATAATCAAAGAGTGTGTGCTTTTTCTAACTCTTCAAAATTTTAACTTAGCTCTCCGAAAAAATATTCAAGGAGTGTTTTCAATTCTTAGCAATGGCTAAAAGAATTGTGTTGGAGTGTTTTTGATTGAGCTACAGAGTCCTCTATTTATAATCTTGAAAGGAGTAGCAGAGAAACTGAAAAAGCAATATGGGATTGCAGGTAGAGGTAGATCGCTAGGGCTGCATAAAACCCTAGCCTCCACCTCAGGGACTTAACGCATAAGGCCAGGGATTAAATCCCTGGCCTATGCATCACTTTCTAGTGGGCTTGAGTTTTATTCCAAGCCTAGCTTCCTACTTTATTTCTTTCTCTGTATAGTTTTTCCTTTGGGCCTATATTTTATTTAATTAAAACAACCTGCTTATTAAAATAATAAGCCCATATTTAAATAAATAAAATAACATGTCCAATAAATAAATAGGGAAAAGTCCACATACCCCCCTCAAACTACACCAATTGACAATGTCCCCCAAACTTTCAATTATGACAATGTCCCCCCAAACTACCAAACAAATGACAATGTCCCCCCCCAATGGCAACAAAAAGACAAAATAACCCTACAGATTTTTCAATAAGACCAATACCCTTTTTTAATTTTATTTTTAAAAGTAATTTTTTAAAACGAAATCTTTATAATTTTTA
The DNA here is from genome assembly GCA_900184695.1 of Betula pendula. Lineage (NCBI taxonomy): Eukaryota > Viridiplantae > Streptophyta > Magnoliopsida > Fagales > Betulaceae > Betula > Betula pendula. The sequence goes on along the minus strand of FXXK01000520.1, from coordinate 30,608 downwards.
AAAAATTTGAATTTGACTAATTGGGTTGGAGTGTTTATTTTTATTTATTTAATTTATTTTTTTATATAAAAAAAAAATTGCTATTTTTTTTTTAGTTTTAGTTTTTTTAACCCTTATGAATTCGAAAATAATAATAATAATAATAATAATAATTTTTTTTTAAAAATAATTATAATTTTTTTAAACGAAAATGTTTATAATTTTTTTTTTTTGAATTTGTCCAATTGGTTTGTAGTGTTTTTTTTTTTTTAAAAAAAATTAATTTTGTTTTGGTTTTTTTTTTTATAATTTTTTATTTTTAGCTTCAGTCTTTTTCTAGCCTTTATAAATTGTAGTGTTTTTTTTTTAATTTTTTTTTATTTTTAGTTTTAGTTTTTTTTTAAAAGAAATTATTATTTTTTATTTTATTAAGGGTATTTTCGTCTTTAGGGGGGACATTGTCATTTATTTGGTAGTTTGGGAGGGACATTGTCACAATTAAAAGTTTGGGGGGGACATTGTCAATTGGGTGGTAGTTTGAGGGGGGTATGTGGACTTTTCCCAAATAAATAATAGGCATGTCTATGGTTAATTTACAATAGCTTGATGAGAGACCTAAAGAGAAAAATATTTTCAGCTCCAATAGTATCCAACTATTCCAAGTCACTATTAATTACAATTAACGCCACTACATAATTGTAACTGTACTCCTGAAAATATTCTTGATTAAATCAACAAAGTTCTCTTTGACATTTACTACAAGTATGATTCCTCCATAAAGTCCTCCNGTAGACGAATAAGGGTTGAGATACTGTAACACTATAGTCTCTACCTCTTAATCCTTATGTCCTAGATTTTTATTATCTTATTGTTCTCTCTTCTGTGAATGTCCACCCACTAGGTATAATTGGAGTTAACCTTACCAAATGCTCTGATCAAAGACTTAGAGAATAACACTAAATAAAATCTTATTCAAAGGGAGACTTCGTGTCCTTCTTACCAAAGACGGATTTCGATTCCCTATTGAGAAAAACTCTGCTCACAATGCTACATGTGATCACCCAATTACAAAGACCATGTTGACCTCAAACAGCTTAAGACCTGAGCCTACAATGTGTCAAAGTAAAGACATTTCAATCTGAGTTTGCTTTTCTCTCAGGATTTAGAATCTCAAGTATAAATATTCTGAGAGTTATATCTTTTCTAAAATAGTATTTTAACAAAAAAGAAAACTCTCGGTTTGTTCAGTGTATACCATCCTATACACTACACATCAACCAGAAGTATACACTTTGTCTGATTAAGATAAATCTCACAATTGATGCGTAACAGTTTTACCTAATGGAATGTCCAGTTCCATCATGATTGCGAACAAATGATTTCGGAGTACAAGGCTTATGGTCTTAGACCTTGTGTGACAAAACTTTACTCACATCCATAGACCATACACAATGTATTCCCTAGACTTTTCGTATGGGGATAATCATAAAGAATCATACAAAAGACTATATACTATATGCTCAAATATATATATATATATAATCAATAAATATTTATTTATTACAAGCTATAAAGTCAATCATATCATAATCTTGGGATTTAGGGCATAATCCCCAACAAAGTTAATATCCAAGATCAGTCAAGTGACCATCATAGAAATTTGATGTGACTGTTCAAGTAACTCCACCTTGGGGCAGTCGTTATTGGTTTTTAAACACATCGCCTTTGTTCGACCTGGATATCTATATTGTAACCCATGAAACAACACACCCTCCTTAGGGAACGCAAGGCTCAAGGCCAAGTCGAGGTGTTCTGTTTCACATTACTATAGACCTATGATGAAGACCGTGAGACTCACATTCCAAAATCTTTCTCCCACTTAATATTTTAAAACTCTAGGTTTATTTAAGACAATTGTCATTTCTTTCACAATTGCGACTTTGCGACTTTGTGTTTTTCAAGAAAACACAATTTGCTAATAACTTCAATTTTATTTCAATATTTTCTTGTACTTGAATGGACAAATTCAAATCCACTTAATTAGGACCAATATAATTTGTTTACATTCTCATAACAAGGAAGATTATGAAAAAATTGATTATTTGGCCTACACCGTATATATAAAATAAATACTAAGCTGGTGTATAATTAAAAGTATTTATTTGTACATTGGGATATTTTGGTCTTTCAACCATATATAGTTCCACCCTTGTATCAAAAATACCCAAGAGCAATAATATTTTCAAAAAACAATTTTGCAAAAACCATTTGCTTGCAGAATTTCTGAAATTCTTGAACCGTTGACGTTTGGAAAAATGATCATAACTTTTTCAATAAAACTCGAAACTAAGATATGATCGGACCAAAACGTCAACCACGATTTTTATATTCAAAAACAAGTGCCCAAGTATTTTTATAACTTGTTTAAAAATATATATCCAAAATCGTAATTCCTACAGACATAAGGGATTTTTTTGAATTCCTAAACTGTCAACGAATGTCAAAACGGTCATAACGTTTTCGATATAAATTGAAACGAAGATCTGTTTGAACTATAGTGTCAAACACAATTTTTCCTTGTAACCTATCTTGCCCAAATATTTTTCATACTAACTGAAAAGTATCTATTAAAATCACAATTCCTACAGGCTCTGCTGTAAAAACAACAACACTGTGTTGAATGTAAAATTCAATTAAAATAGCAAACGATCTCCAAATGACTTGAAATTTTTCAATTAAGATCCTAACATGTTCAAGAACATGATCCAGGTTTTAAACCAAAATTTAAGTTTCTGGAGATGCTTGGACAAATTCTGAATTTAAGCAACAGAAAAAACAGAAAAACAGTTTTCTAAAACTTCTTTCTTCAACATGTTTTTTATAAATTAAGTTGGCACTGATACCAATTGTTGGGAATAAATATGCAAATCAAAGATATTGCGCAGCGAAAAAATAATTTATTCTTTAACCAAGATCAACTCTACGAACAACATATGAAGAACAATGTTATTTAAAATTAAACTAGTAAGAATATAAAATTACTTACTTGCAAATTAGGGCCACACCTTGGCTTTTGAGCAATGAATTCATGCTGCTCCAAGAACATAAAGAACACCAAGAACACTTCCAAGAACACCAATAGATATTCTCACTAACGACTAGAAATAATCAAGAGTGTGAGCTCTTTCTAACTCTTCAAATCTTAAACTTAGTTCTTTTGATAATTAACTTTATAGAACTTTTAATCCTTAGCAGAAGCTAAAAGAATTATTTTTGGAGTGATTTGTTAGAGTTACAAGCACCTTTATTTATATCATTTAAAAAACTAAGAGAGGAATAAACTTAGCAATGTGGGACTAGTGTATAGTAGTTAGGAGGCTAGGGTTTAAAAATTAATTAAATAATACTTATAAAAATATCTATATTACATTTTTTTTAATTTAAAATTCATTTAATTAAATTAAATAAATATTTATATAAATTTCTATATTATAATTTTTCTTTAAAATCCAATTCTTTATGCAAAATTATAATTCAATTTTCATCTTGTTCTATAACTATTAGAGCTGTAAATAAATTAGTCCGTTCGATACTCACTCGGTAAAACTCAATCTGAGCTTAGTACTGTACAAACCCGCTCATTACTGTAGAAACCCGCTCGATTAGTAAATGATACATACCTGACTTACCCGACAGAAGTCGATAGGGGCTTGTGAGTCGAGCTTGTTTAAGGCTCGACCAGACCGGTTCACCCGACTTGTTTAGAGTGCGCGAGCCTAGTAAATTATAATATATCTAATTAATTTAATTTACTTAGAAATAACTAATTATGTAAGTATAATTAAGCAGATACCTATAATTAAGCAGTTAATATATATAGAGTTTGTTCATAAGTAACTAACTATGCTAATTAAGTAAATATAGTATATTAATTATAATACTTTGATATATATAGTAGTATGACTATGAATGTATGTATATTTATTATTAACATACTAACTAGTTAGTATTGAACAATATAACTATATTAAATAGTTAATATGTATCTATATAACTATAACTATATATATGCCTTAGAGCATTCACATTGGCCTTAGCAAATGTTTAGCCAAATTTTAGCTAAAACTTCACTTTTTTCATTTTAGCTAACAATTTTTCAAAAGAATCTACATTCCGGCTCAATATTTTAGCTAACAACTTTTACTATTTCATTTAAATATTCATTATCTATTCATTTTTTATTTTTTCTTTATTTTTCTTTAACAATCATATTTTGAAACTTTATCATTTTCTAACAATTATATTTCTAAATTTGTCATTTTTATTGATCATATTTTTAAAAAAATTCATTTTTTTTATAATTGTCATTTTTTTTAAAAAATTCCATCTTTTTCTAAAGTCCTTTTTTTTTTTTTTTTTTTTAAAAAAAAGAATCATTCAATACCAAAGAGGATTACTTAAAAAAAAAAAAACACCAAAGAGGAACGCAGGCGCAGGAAAAAAAAAAAGAGAAAGAAGAAGGCGCAGGAAGGAAAAAAAAAGAAAAGAAAGAAAAGAGGAGAGAGGAGAGAGAGATTGTTATTTTATTAATTAAAATATTGTTTTGGTGAGCTACAATGCTCAGCAACTTTGCTGAGCACTGTAGCAGCTCAGCAAAATATTGGGTATTTTGTTGAGCCGGATGTGGGGTTTTTTTTTTTTTTTTTAAATTTTTGCTACAGGGCTCAACAAAGTAGCTTTTTAGCCCAATGTGAGTGCTCTTATATAGTTACATATTATATATTTATATTCTAGATAAATGTATAAAGGTTGTTTACAAACTCGGACTTGAACTTCACTCAGATCACACATTAAAAAATTTAATAGCCTAACTCGAGATCGATTGAGTACCCGGCTCGGCTCGAATAGCATTATCAACGGGCTCGAGCTTGAGCTCGAGCTCGCCTGAGCTTCTAACGAGCCGAGCTTGAACACACATTTCATAATTCGGCTCGAGCTCGGCTCGAATATATATTCGATCTCCTAAACGAGCCAGTCTTGAAATTGTAAAACTTGACTTGGCTCGGCTCGATTACTACCCTAATTGCTATATAAAAATTCTAGATCTCTCACACATTAGAGAAATAAACAGCTAAAATATAAAACTGTCATAAAGAGAACATAAACTAAAAAGTGTCAAAACTCCAACACTAGGAAAGACAAAATGCACCCACAATTTAGTTAGTAGTATGCAGGCCAGGGCATTTTTCTTCTTCTTCTTCTAGTTTTTGAGATCTTTTCTTTTTCTCTTCCTTCCTTTAGGAGGCTTAGGCAATGGCTTAAGTGAGGCGGTGCTACCTTCAAGAGGATTGAGCACATGTCCAATGAACAACACCGTCCCCGTGGTATCTTCTCTGATCAGGAACAAAAATGGGTGGTCAGCCACAAAGTTTATATATTCTATAATAATGGAGGGTCCGCAGCCTGAAGTGGCCTTTGTGAAAGTACATGCTGCAGCTTCTGTGCCTTGTTCATTAACTTCAATGAAGGATTTATGGAATAAACCTGAAACATAGAAGTCCTTTACACCTACCATTTCTGTTAGATCTCCTTTACCAGAGAAAGGCAACACCAGACCTAATTCCTCCAAAACTTTTGAAGCTGTGAACTCAAAACATATCTTAAACCTTGGGATCTTGAAGTTACGCACGTGCTTCCATTGGCAGGGGAGGTGGCGATCCAAGAACCCAGATTCAGAGCACACTTTCTTCACCAGAGTTGGCAAACCATGTTTTGCATCTGGAAGAAACACGTACATAGAAAAGCGGCGCTTATCCTTACCCTGCTTGTAAGGGAGTCCAAGGACTTTGAAACCATCAAAGGCACTAATAAGCTGCATCTCATTGCTACTCATGAACGGCACTTTAACCTTCTTAACCGAGCTCCCATTAAGAAGGTGGAAATCATATTCTTTCGTTCTTGATGCGTTAAACTTCTCCTTCCAAGCTCCTTTGAAGTATAGTGCGTTTGCAAGGATGAGCAAGGTTTTGCTGCCAACAGACCCACGAGAAAGAACCTCTTTGATAAGCCCTTTAGTCTCCTTTTCAACCCATTTATTCACTTCACTTCTCACTTTCTCAGCCTTCAACACCGGCCACCATCATAATGAAAAATAATACTATTAGTAATATGTATCACACGTCCCAACTAAAGAATAATCAAGTAAATGCTCTGAACATAACTAAAATGCATGTGCACCATCGCGATTTAAAATTTGAATCGTGATTTTAAAAGCTTAACCCTAATTTACCAAACACATACTTAACAACATTTTAAAATTGTTATTTTTCAAATTGCACTTTTTAAAACCATTGAACCGAACCAAATGGTCTGCAATAAATAGGCTCATATGTATAGTGTAATATGCAAAATAAGTTAATTGAAAGAAAAGTAAAACATCCTTTGAGCACTTTTAAGTACAAGAAATTTAATAAACTCACCCTATCTTACTCATCACAATAATATCAATAGAAAGCACAAACATTTAAAAAAAAAAAGAAAATCGGTTTTCATTATAGAGTACCGATTGTTAGTTACATAGGACGAACAGTCAGTCAATATGACGAAATAATGAAGAACAAAAAACTACTTCACACAAACAACTCCAGGCCCTGAATAAAAACAATTATCATATTAACCTTAATGAAGTTTAGTTTTATTGTGCTGACCTTGGTCTTAAAATCAACCTGAGCAAGAGATGCCTTATAAACAGTGTCTACGACCTGTTTGAAAGAGGGCTTGAGAGACATGGACTTGTCGAGCCAAACCCCATTGGCGAAGGACAAGCATGGCCCACCGATGAGACTGCCGTCGGCCAAAACCAAGGGTACGAGCCAGGAAGCGAAGGCATTGAGCTGGTCACTGGACTCGGCCTTGAGGAACGAGAGCAGCTGGTCCAAGGTCTTGCCCTTTGCCCCCGCCGCCACCAGGCTCAGCAACACTTGGATCGACAGCGGCGAGAACACCACATTCTTGTTGTTGCCTTCATTGCCTTGCAGTAACCGCTTCGCGATCCCCAGAGCAACGTCGCTTTGGCCGCCGTTCAATTCTTGAAGGTCCATTGTTATAGTGGAAGGAAAAAGTTAAAATTGAGAGGAGTAGAATTCCAATTATTCTCTTAGAAACTCCAATATATATATATATATAAACTTCTTAAAACTCAGAGAAAGAGAAAAATAATGGTAAATTTGTGTTAAATATGGAAAGAATCAGTAATCAATCAACGGTGACTGAGAGTTTATTAGAATATTTGATCACAATCAAAAACTACTTATCAAATATTCTATAATCAAGCATTACAAATACCAATCAAAAGATGGAAAAATATTACACATAATTCTTTTACAAATCTTTTACCAACTTTTGATACGTGTCCGTGTGTACGTAATTATAACTCAATGTGACCTTTATGGTATATATTGAGTTCGTTAAATACAAAATTCTCATCCACCTATTTGTATTTGAGTTGGACTTTAATACAAAAGCCCATGATCTTTCTTTTACCTTGCTTCTCTTGCAAGTTTTCTCTGCAAAATCTCTGGATTTATGGGAATATCACATTTTTTGGTACGTTATATATTCTAAATTTGGAAAGAATAAGAAAACAAAAAAGGATATTAATAATATTAGTACCACTCAAATCATGAAGCCCTATTAAATGAGGTCTTCCCTATTAATACCACATTTAATAGGGCATTATTTGAGTGGTGCTAATGTTATTAATATCTTTTTTTTTTTTTTTGGTTTTCTCATTGGACACGCTTTCATTTACTATTTCCACGCGAATTTAGAAAAACGTACCAACAAAATTTTATTGGTAAAATCCAGAGATTCCCTATCCGACCAACAAGGATTTTGCAGAGAAGATATTTTAAACTTTTTGAGAGAGAAAACTTGGAAGGGAAGCAAGGTAAAATTTATTGTTTCTCATAATTTCNAGAAGAAAAAAAAAAGAGAAAAGAACCAACGGCAAAACAATTAAAGATTTTGGGTTCTTGTATTTAAGTCCAACTCAAATACAAATAGTTGGATGAGAATTTTGTAATTAAGGAGCTCAATATACCATTAAGGTCACATTTAGTTTTTTTAAAAGGATCTAGATTCCATGCGGTTAAAATAATAACAGCATATCTGCTGTAGTAAATTGAACGGCCAGGATTCACCAAAATAATAAAAAGAAAGGAAAGCTTTTAGACAGAGAGAGAAAGGAAGAGAAGGTTTAGATAGAGGCACCACTGACCCAACCTGCCTCTTCCAAATCCTCACCCCCCCTCCCCCTCCACCAAGCCCACCACTACACATGGACAAGGACTTCAGCATAGCCTAACTGTGATACGGTTAATTCCTAATCAGGGTTAGAAGGCATTATTGACTGGGACAAAATAAAATATTTGCATTGGCGGACTGACGTCTAGTACTACTCAAAGGAGTAATGATTCATGTTACTTCAATGTTTTTCTTGTGTCTACATAAAATTAATGTAACTTTTAAAATCATAATTTGATCAAAATTCAATAGTACAAAAGATAGTTCTTACAAAAAAAATAAATTGATTTTAAATCCATTAATTTACACACCAATACAAGAATCCTTCTCTAAATTGATTCACTCATAATACAAGAACTTGCAAAAAAAGAAGAAGGAGAATACACGAATGAAAGCATCAATTCTTGGGGCCAGCCATCAGGGCGAAATCCACAATTCAACTGTTCAATGCTGAGAGTAGTGTGAGATATTAGACCGGGGATTAGTCAATCAATCCCAAGACTCTAACTTCTACACTTGGTAAGCTTTATGGTGAGCCCAAGGTGTTGTCAGGACATAAAGGGTGAAGCCGAATACCTCGTATCACCAAAAAAAAAAAAAAATTGTTTTATCTTTTCAAAACAAAAATAAACAGACAACCTAACCACAAAAATACTTTCAAAAATACAAAAACAGTTTTAATCTTTATATTATGTTACAACACTTTTTCATATAAAGTAGATGGCCGGGTCATTTATTTGACACATTCTCAACTGTCATCTTTGTTTTTTATTTTTATGTTAATTTTCCCTTTTCCCTTTCCCCTTATTGAATTAAAAAAAAAAAAAAAAGGTTAGTAAACATTGACGATCATAGATTGAAACTTTAACTGAAGCATATTTTGTAAATTTCTACCATCTCCATTTGAACGGGCCCGAGATCCATTCCAACGAATTCACGCTAATCAACTACTTTTATTTTTTACTTTATTTGATTGCGAAAAATCATGTGATTATCCCCGATGCGATCTACATTATTTGTCTAATTTGTGTTATAGAATATGGGGCTTTTTTTTTTTTTTAGAAGAGATAAAATATGAGACTTGTTTTGGACAAGTCAATACCTTCTCTTCATCAAAACCGAATTTGATAATATTTTTCACATGTTTTAACTCTTAAGTTTTCAGCTTTTTCATCTCTTCTTTTTTTTTAATCATTCTCGCATTCATATCATTGATAAGAAACGACTTGAACAATACGTTTAGCAATTACAATGTCATTAATACACTGTAGAGCTTCCTCCAAGTGAACCACCTCATTCATGAGGGAGAGAGCCTCCTTTGGTTAGCCTATGAGCTGCACCATTCGCATCCATTTTGAAAAAAAATGGGCATTTTCTTCTCTCAGCAATGAAGTATGCTACTATAGCAAGCGAAATCATCTTATCCCAAAAGAAAATGAGGGAATATGGTGCAATTCTACAGCAAGCGCTCGAGCCACATTCAAAAAGAGCTCGAACGCTATAAGAGCTCAAGCGCATTTCCAGAAGAGCTCGAGCGCATTTTCAGAAGAGCTCAAGTACATCCTCCTAGATCAGTAGTACTAAAGCTACTGAATGCATTGCGTGGCTATAACTTCTTACTCTCTCTTTTTCGTTTTCTGTTTTCTGTTTGCTTTCATTTTCTACTTTTTTGTTTGCTTTATCTTTGTTGTTCTTATTGAAATCCACGTTAGGCTAATAAATTGATGTTGTTGGGGATCATGCAAAATGTTATGGAAAACATTGCACGGCAGAATATAAAAAACTTTTAATGATATAGGATCATAATGAATTTCAAGAAGAACATGCTTTTAATAATTCTAAAATCAAAGTAAAACAAAGATTAGAGTTACTCACAATTATCTTTGGCCTTTTCTAGGAACTTGGGCTTTTTGGTTTTTCTTCTACTTAGTTTGTCATCTTCTTGATTGATGATCTTTAAAGTTGATGAAGGTCACGAAGAACATGAAGAACTCCAAGAACACCAAAAGCTTCAAAGACTTCAAGGACTTGTAAAACTTCAAGGGCTTGAAGATTGTAAAGAACAAGATGAACACGAAGAACAATGTTCTTCAAGAATTTTAGATCTTCTTCTTAATAGCTGAATATGACAATAAGTGTGGACTCACAACTTGAAGCAAGATAATAAAATTTATCTTTTACAAAAATTCACTAACTAAATCTAAGAGAACTCTGAACTAATTGTTCAGTTATATAGTCACAAGAGTTGTGGACAAAGGAATGAGTGAAACTGCTTATAATGAGCCTCTATTTATAATTGTAGGATTGTGTGGAGAAGAGACAGAGAGAGATTCCAAAACCCCAGGGATTTACCCTGGGGATTGGCCACAAAGGGAATAAAATCCCCTTGTGTAGCCGCCGCCCATGGGGAGCAAAAGTGCTCCCCATGCGCCTAGGGATA
>FXXK01000520.1:0-19860 GCA_900184695.1 Betula pendula | reverse complement strand
GGGTTAAAACCTTAGCCCATGTCTTCTATTACCTGCATGGGCTCAAGTTTTATCCCTGCCACCCACTCTTTCTCTTTCATCCTAGACTATACTTTAGGAATTAATTCCTAAGCCACCCTTCCAAACCAAATACTCTTAAGAAATAAATTCTCAAGCCCATGTTCATAAAAATAAAACAAGACCAAGTTAATATTAATTTATGGCCCATGTTTTATTTAAATAAAACATATGCAATTAATAAATAAATAAAACTCATAAATACTCAGTCAATTTACAATAGCTTAGGAAGGGACTCGGAAGGAAAATAGAATTAACTTCTTTAGTCTCGTGAAATCTCGTTATCCAATAATTCATCTGTGGCGGCCCGATCCATAATTACACTGTAGCTATATATATATATATAAACCGGATCTATCGCCACATGGTGATAGAAAACACTTGCTATACATGTATCTCACAACATATCATAAAAATAACATCAAAGTCATATATCACATCAAATATAAACTGAGTAAAAGCATTTATATTCAAAGGGAGTAATCAAAACATATAGAGCTATACACTGGTGTCACAGGCGACACAAGCCATATATACAAAAATGTAGTTGTGAATACATCATCACAACAACAAAAGAATAGACCAACTAAAGAGTCTATACAAAATACATATGTCTCATGACGTCAGTCGTAATAGCTGAGGTAGTAGGCTATGGGATTATCGTCTAAGCTTTCAGTACCTGCATCAATATCTATATAACCATAGAAGTCACCCATGATTATATAGGCGGAAAAGAAAATGAGTGCGTCAACCATCTCAATGAATAAAAATTCACTAAGTTTTCGTAAAGAACCAAAGTGTTAATTTACATGGGTTTATAATAACAGTTATTACAAATATGACATTTATTTTGAAACATAAGCAGCTGATGAAGTAAACACATGTAGTCATAAAGCATCTGAAATAGTATAATAGCTGGGTACATACATGTACGTTCCAGTCTCCTGCCTATACTAATACATATACGTGCTCAACTATGTTATAAATATATCATATAACTTAGCTATACTCATATACAAGTATCCCTTCTCCTGTGGGTGAAAACACAAGCATATAAGCATATCTAAGCAATAAAACATAAATCACATATGCAGCTAGCCGTAAAAATATACATATGTGCTTTCCCATTAAGCCTCATATGCATACTAATACGTCTATGATCAATAAAATCCACATAAATCATATCACAAATCATCATATAAATACATCATGATATGCAATGTCCTGACACATGAGTACAGACCCTTTGGCATGGTCTGTATGGCACACGGTCACGAACCTCCGTGGCTAGGTTCTATGGCACACGGTCACGAACCTTCGTGACTAGGTTTTACATACTCCTTATGCTCTTCATATATATGCTCTTTGATAACATGCAACAATATTTGCCAATAAATTTTTTCCTCAATACAAATCTCAATAAGATATTATGGAACTTAATCAAATCAATCTTTTTGCCATATATCATTTCTCAAATACCAATAGCAAATCAAATACCCATAAACTCAACAAATAATATATATATATATATATATAATATATATAATATATATAATATAGTATATATAGTATATATATATATATATATATAATATACCCATAGTTATAAATCACAATAAATCATTAAAACTCATTATCAATCACTCATCAAATAATCATAAATTTCAAGAAAATAATCGAAATCACAATCATATATTATCAATAAATATCATCGGTTCGTCTTTTAAATCATCATATTATTGCTTCAAAATTGCTTAAAACATTTATTTTGTTTAGCAAGTACAACATTTGCTAAACATTGAAAACAAAACATAAAACATTTTTAAGGTGTGTATCACTCTCAATGAGTATAAATATTTACCAATTCTGCTTGATGAATTGAACTTCCTAGTACGAATGTTTAAGCAATGTCCGCTGCACATTTATATTGTCAAATCATTATCAACTTATACACTCATACTCACAAACCCATTATCCATGATACTTGAAAATACAAGTATCAAAGTAGCCATAAGTAACTCATAGCATTCTAGGTCCCAAATAGCATCTAACTAACCTACAAGTTAACCCATGGTGAAAATACTAGGGTTAACATAACAAAAAAACCTAAAATACTAACTATAGAAAAGTCTAGGGTTTTGGACATTTACCTCAAAGCTTGAAGAATCCGAAGTTGTGCACCACAGAACTTCAACCCAATGTAGAGGATGCACAAACCAACGAGAATCCTAAGAAAATAATCAATACTAAGCTACACATTCAAGAATATAGCCTAAGTGTGGAGAATTTAGAGTTCCGAGAATTTTTACCTCGAATCAATTGGTGGAAGTAGGTTTCTAACGCCGAGAATCTTGTTTCTGGGGTTAGAAATGTGTTTGGAGGTTCTCCAAGATCAATGCCCAAGGTTTGGGTATAAACCCTATGAGAGAGAAGAGAGAAAATAGTGGAAAAGGAAAGAAAAATCGAAAAGTGGTTGAAAAAATCGCGTCAGCCTATTTATAAGTGAGTGAATAGTGTTGCCGTCGGAACCATTAAATGAACCGTCCGGAAGATAGTGCACATGGTCTATAGCAAGGGACCGTTCGGACCGCTGCAGACAATCCATTTTAGATTACGACCGTCCAGATGACAACACTACCGTCCAGATTACCCTTGACTTTTAAGATGATTTTTAATCCTTAATCAAAATTCTTGGGCGTTACATATCACCTTGACTAATAATCACAAGTAATTCTGCTAAATAATGTGACTGCACTCTAATTCATATTTTGCTAAAAATAATTAATCATTCGTGACATACTTAAAATTACCATATTACCCTTCCTTGGAATATATTTCGTAGTTGCACCAAAGATGAAGATAACTGTCACTTTGTTTACTACATCTTTTCTTTAAATACCTAGATCCAATCTCATGATTCATCCTAATGTACTTTGTGAGATTCAACTCACCTTGTATACACTTTCAGTTAAATACCACTAAAACACTTAGTCCTAAGATTTAGGATGATCATTTTTATTGATTCTAAAACAAGGGGATTATCCTTTTCATTTTGTTTTCTCACAAAGGACTTAGACTTCTTCCTTGAAGAGTGATCTTTCACAATACTACATGTTGATTACCCAACATACAGAGGATGTTGACCATGCAAATTTGATCTCACTTTGATAGATCAAAGTAATCTGCATTTGACATTTGGTTCACAGTCTTCTTAGAGTTTAGAGTAATATTCATAAGTTGTCGTTCATGCTAATAATTATTTATGACAGTTATCATAAAAACAATGGCTCATATGATCCTGCTCAGTGCATAGTCGTGCATAAAGTTTATCTTGCTATAACACTAACTATGTCAACCTAAAGCTACATTACTTCACTCGATCAAGACAAATCATCAAGGTTAACATGTTATAGTTTAGGTGGAGTTTCCGGTTTTACTTATGACTATGAACAAATATTTAATAGATTACAAGGAAACTTTTGACTATGATCTACTTTGTGGTAAAGACCATTACTCATACCACAACCAAATACAATGTAACTTAGGGACTATCTTCATGCATACAACTGGTAAACACATATGGCGACATATATGCAATGTAAGACATCAATAAATATGCCCATTGTTCAATGATCAAATCAGGGAATTAATAACAAAATTCATTACATAAAAAATATCTGATGATCAATTGAAGTTTTGAACACTAGTTCCAACAGATGTTGTAACCCAAGAATATATGTATTTTTGATGCATTCCTAGTGCCTCTAAAAATTCTTCTAGTGAAGATATTTGCAAGCCCTTTGTTGTTGATTGTAGAAGATTTAACTGGACTAGGTTCTGTGGGTATTCCCTTTGCATTGGAAGGCTTTCCACGTAAAAATTTTAGTGTCTTCCTTATGGATTGTGGATTTATTTTTTACAATTTTTGGAGTTGGTTTGCCTATTTGATTTGCACAAAAAAATATAGCAAAATTCAAGTGCGTATTTGTCATTGATCTTCACCCTAACATTAAATAACGAGACCTGACATGTTTAAGCACTCACAAAATCGCGTAAAGAAAAGAAGTAATTATTATTTTTTTTTGGATAATCCAATTAAGGACTCTTGCAGTTGCACAATATAATTTCATAGAAGCATATACTCCTGATAGTTCGCTTTTTATGATTCACGTTCGAACCTGTTGGTCTTTAGTTCAAACAGCAGGTAGTTGGAGCATTCCCGAGAGCCTCATTCCAATGAGGAACTAACTTAGTTTGAACAAAATCAAAATTAGATTTTTAGAGAGCATCGTTCGAAGTGCGTTCTAAGTGAGTTCAAAATGTATCTTTTTCAAGGTTTCCAGAGAGCTCTGTCATAAGCATGTACTAATTGAGTTCAAACCGCAATTGTTTCAAAGATTTCAGAGAGCTTCCGCCTAAGCGCTTTCTAACTTTGCTTGTACTGTAGTAGATACAAATCTTCCTGTGAGCCTCATTCCAAGTAGGTCCTAAGTTGGTTTGAACGCCCCTCCAGAAGAAATCCTTGTTTTCAAGTTAACCTATCGCAATTCGAATGGTCCATTAGCTAGTTCGAACGTGACTTGATATTTTCCAAAAATTTAAGGACTCGGTTGTTTTTCATGCACGATTTCTAGTAGACTTTTTAGGTCACAAAACCTTGTGCTCACTACTAAAAAATAGGGCTATACGGGTGCATAATTTGTTGGAACTTGTTTATGCCCCAAATTTTATCAATTTTGCCAGCGCCTGGAAGGTGTACCGTTTTTAAAGCGCCGGCAAACCAATGTGTCAAACTGTGTAAACTTGCCATTGGCACAAATTCTACTACACTGTTAGAAAACCAATGTGTGTTATTTGCACCGATTATTTTCCTATTTTATTATCGGCACCTAATCCTTACACTGGCAATTGTCGGTGCCTGTTAAATTGCACCAGTTATCTTTTGTTTTATTGGCCGCGCCTAATCCTTGCATCGGCACCATCTATTTGCGCTAGAGATGTTCATTATTTATTATAGGCACCTAAAACTTCCATCGGTATTGTGCCTACGCATATTTTGTGCTTTGGATATTATCGTGTTTTATTACTTACGCGTTTTTTTGCGTTGGGTTAAAACCGGCACTATTTTATTTTGCCAGTTTTTCACCGCGTAATTATCAGTACATATTTTTACGTGCTAGTAATGTAGAAAATTAATTAAATTGGCAATCAAAATTATAAAAAAATGTAGGACTTCAAACCGTCACTTGTAATAGTAGTCCCAGTTCACTAGACAAAATCATAAAAATTGCATTTAACAGTAATGTTTAATATGATCTGCATTAAATTAAAGAAGTAATCATAATAATATTCTACATCTTCTAAATGGTAGTTGTGAACCTACACATAAAGCAAAGCAAGGAATATTGTTATCATGAAATTTATTCATATTTTATGGTCCAAAAAACAAAACATGAAGGTAGGTAAAGAGAATAAAAGTGGATTATTTCCTACGGTACTGATAAGCCTTGAATGTTATACATTCATACCCCTTAACTCGCATTTATTAACCCTTAGTTTGTTTTGTAATATAATTTTTTGCCGTATTTTTTGTGTTTTTTAGTATTTTTAGGCCCTAAGGTGAAAGTGCAAGTAAAACCATAGATTTCGGGCTTAAACACTTCAAAGTGTGCAGATAAGGACAAAGTGGAGGCTCGAGCACAAAACTAAAGCAAAGGGCTCGAACCTAAGGAAAAGTGGCTCGAGCACACTATCAAATGATGTGAACCCCGTCAAGGATAACGATACCCAACAACGAAAGGGAACCCAAGATCGTTCTATGGATAGATTCGAATGGAAGACCTCGACCCGTTGTTTATGACAAACAAGAACCTCGGTATAATGAAGACACCACAAATGGTGGTGAAAACTCCGTTTGATAAGTCGAGATGAACGCCATGGGAAATCCTAATAAGTTCGAGTAGTTCTTCAAAGAACCAAAGAGGATAAACCTCACAAGTTTTATGAATAATCAATGTCTACGTTTTTCATTGCTTATACACCTATTTAAAGGGTTGAACATTACAAGGAAAAACCCTAACATAGAAAACCTAATTAAAGCCGAAAATGGGTAAGGAAAGAAATCATTACCTTCCTAAAACACACAAGACATATAAGGCAATAAAGGCTGGACGCCCACCCTCCTAATCAAAGCTAAAATAAATCCCTACTTGCCTAAAAAAAAAGAGAGACTAAAATAGGAAAGAAGAGTTGGACGCCTAGAGTCATATAGAAGGAAACAAAAGACAACATAAAAGGAAAGAAAGTGGCGCCTAGAATAGCCAAGCAAAATATTTCTAGAATAGACCCAAAATATTTCTTGTCAATTCTTAGCCTTGACCGGATCCTTTTAGAACTTGAATCAAGGTGATGATTCTTTGTTGCCCACGTGGATTATGCTCAATGGGCCTCCACGAATTTGCTTGAGCCCATAACTCTTGGATGAGTCCGTTGAGTACATCCTTGAACTTATTTGTTTGTGCTCTCGTAACCAGCCCAATTGGTACTTGAACGAGATCTTCGAAGCGGTGGCCTGATCTCCCATCATTCCCCTCCGTCTTGAAAAGGATTTGCCCTCAAATCATCACCTACATCAAAAGGACTCAAATCAGTAACATTAAAAGTGGCACTTACATTGTACTCACCAGGTAAATCTAACTTGTAAGCGTTGTCATTGATACGCTCCAGGACTTGGAAAGGACCATCTCCTCTTTGGAGCAATTTGGAACGTCTTTTCGTTGGGAATCTTTCTTTTCTCATATGCAGCCAAACCCAATCTCCGAGTTCAAAAACTAGTTTGCGACGTCCCTTGCTGGCTTGTGTGGCATATTGCTCCTTTCTTCGCTCAATGTTGAGTCTTGCTTTCTCATGAATCTGCTTCACAAAGTCAGCTTTCTTTTTGCCATTTAAATTAACATGCTCCGTCAAAGGGTAAAGGAGATAAATCCAATGGAGTTAAAGGATTAAACCCATACACAATTTCAAATGGTGAAAATTTGGTAGCAGAATGAACAGGTCTATTATATGCAAACTCAACATGTGGTAAACATTCTTCCCATGTTTTGATGTTCTTTCTAATGATTGTCCTCAATATAATAGATAAATTCTTATTTACTACTTCAGTTTGACCATCAGTTTGTGGATGAAAAGTAGTGGAAAACAATAGCTTAGTACCTATCTTACACCACAAAGTCTTCCAAAAATAGCTCAAGAACTTAGCATCTCTATCCGAAACAATTGTCCTAGGCATGTCATGTAATCTCACAATCTCTCTAAAGAACAAATCAGCAACATGCGAAGCGTCATCCATTTTGCGACATGGAATAAAATGTGCCATTTTAGAAAATCTATCCACGACCACAAAAATTGAATCTCTTCCACGTTTAGTCCTAGGCAATCCTAACACAAAATCCATTGAATTATCAATCCAATGCTCACTGGGAATTGGTAAAGGAGTATACAAACCGTTGGGCTGCACTTTGGATTTAGCTTGCCTACATGTTACACATCTACCACAAACCCGTTCGACATCTCATTTCATGTGAGGCCAATAGAAGTGTTCCTGCAAAATAGCTAAAGTCTTTGCAACTCCAAAATGTCCCATTAATCTCCCACCATGTGATTCCTACACTAATAACTCCCTCATAGAACAATTAGGCACGCATAGCTTATTTTCTTGAAATAGGAATCCATCAAGCCTAAAGAACTTACCAGAGGCGATTTTCTCACACGCTCGATATTCCTCACAAAATTCGTGGTCTTCAGCATATAATTCTTTAATCTGTTCAAAACCAAGCAATTTTGCATCAAGTGTGGAGAGTAAGGCATACCTGCGAGAAAGTGCATCAGCGACTACATTCTCCTTACCTTGCTTGTACCGAATGACGTATGGAAACGTCTCTATGAACTCCACCCATCGCGCATGCTTTTGTTTAGCTTGTGTTGGCCCTTCAAGTGTTTTAAGGACTCATGATCAGTGTGAATCACAAACTCCTTAGGCCATAGGTAGTGCTGCCACGTCTCTAAAACCCGAACCAATGCATACAACTCCTTGTCATAAGTTGGGTAGTTTAAGGCTGCCCCGCTGAGTTTTTCGTTGAAGTAAGCAATTGGTCGTCCTTCTTGCATAAAAACGGCGCCTATACCAATACCTGAAGTATCACATTCAATTTCAAACGTTTTAGAAAAGTTAGGTAAAGATAACAAAGGTGCGTTAGTCAGCTTCTCTTTGTTTAATTGAAATGCCTTCTCTTATTCTTCTTCCCACCGAAATCCAACATTCTTCTTGATTACTTCGGTAAGCAGTGCGGCTAAGCTATTGTAGTCCTTCACGAACCGCCGGTAGAAACTATAAAGTTTATAAAACTAGACTTACCTAACTTGTGGCCGCCAATCTATTGCAATACCTTCTCTTCCATCAACCTGTATACCTTGTGCACTAACAACAAATCACAAAAATACAGCTTATCGGTTAAAAAGTGCATTTCTTTTCCTTAGCACTCAAAATGGATTCAAAATGTACTAACATGATTCGCTATGTTTTTGCATAAAGTAGTTGATCGATCAAAATAGACAACAACAAATCTGCCTATAAATGCACGCAAAACATGGTTCATAAGTTTCATAAAGGTGCTCGGAGCATTAGTCAAACCAAAAGGCATAACTAACCATTCATACAAACCATATTTTGTTTTAAAGGCGGTTTTCCATTCATCTCCTTCTTTTATCCTAATTTGATGATAACCACTTTTTAAATCAATCTTAGAAAATATGCAAGAACCATGCAGTTCATCTAAAATATCATTTAAGCGTGGGATAGGATGACGATACTTTACCGTTATATTTTGATGGCTCGGCAATCAACGCCTATTCTCCACGTCCCAACCTTCTTTGGTACAAGTAAGACTGGAACCGCACATGGGCTCATGCTCTCCCTCACGTGCCCTTTCTCCAACAATTCACTTACCTGTCGTTGAAGCTCCTTTGTCTCCTCGGGATTGCTCCTATAAGCTAGTCGGTTTGGAATGGTTGCACCGGGAGCAAAATCAATTTGATGTCAAATCCCTTGGATTGGAGGTAACCCATGTGGTGTTTCCTCGGGGAAGACATCCTCATACTCCTGCAAAAGAGAAACAATAGAACTAGGCAAAGCGAGGTCAAGTTCGTTAGTGTTTAAAAGTGCCTCTTTGTACAAAAGTACAATCATCGGCTGATTTGAAAACATTGCTTGCTTGATCTCACTCACTTTTGCATAGAAATTCTTTTGTTTTCTCTCTGATTTTCTCTTAAGGGCCGAACTTTGATTTTCTTTTTCTCTTATTTTTCTTGGCCTCTCTCTGATTTTCACTCTTTTTCTTTTGCTCACTCTCCTTTTGTAATCTCACTTGATCCTCGTATACTTGCTGCGGTGTCAATGGTACAAGAGTGATTGATCGTTGATTAAGTACAAAAGAGTACTTGTTCGTAAAACCATCATGCTTCACTTGCCTATCGAACTGTCATGGACGCCCTAGCAATAAGTGTCCCGCTTGCATCGGTACTACATCACACAACACTTCATCTTCGTATTTACCGATTCGAATTGCAACTAACACTTGCTTGTTCACCCTTATCTCACCACTATCATTTAGCCATTGCAACTTGTACGGTCTAGGGTGCTTTACCATGGGCAATCCCAATTTCTCCACCATAATTGTGCTTGCAACATTAGTACAACTACCACCATCAATAATCACACTATATACCTTGTCTTTAATGTAGCACCTAGTGTGAAAGATGTTCTCCCGCTGTACTTCATCAACTCCTTTTGCTTGCAAGCTCAATGCTCTCCTCGCCACCAATGTCAATGCGTCAGGGGCTAAATACTCCTCCTCGAAAACATCCTCCAATAGCGGCATGTCGTCGGTGTCGGAATCTTCATCATCGGTCACAATTTCACCATTGGCTTGCAACACCATGACTTGCTTGTTTAGACATTGACTTGCTATGTGGCCCCTGACTTGGGCTCGGGTTTGGGCATTTGTGACTTGTCCAGCGGCTTGGCATGACTCAATTTTCAAGAGGTAAAACTAGAGTTATGGCTTGCACGTGTCCCACTCCCTCTCTTGAGTTGTTGTTCCACTTTGATAGCCATATGCACCATATCTTCCAATTCCACATAATGCTGCATCTCTACCTTATCATGGATCTCCCGGTTTAAGCCAAGTAAAAATCTAGCCATTGTAGCCTCCCGATCCTCCTCTACATTAGCGCGGCTCATAGCAATCTCCATCTTCTTGTAGTAATCATCTACGCTTCGACTCCCTTGTCTAAGACCTTGTAGCTTTTTGTACAACTCTCGGTAGTAGTAACTTGGAACGAACTACTTTCTCATCACTACTTTCATCTCCTCCCATGTGTCTATTCGGCATTCTCTATTCCGCCTCCTGTTCATCACAAGCTGATCCCACTAAGTAATAGCATATTCAGAAAATTCAATCACGGCTAATTTTACTTTCTTTGTGTCAGAGTAGTTGTGGCAATCAAACAAGAACTTCATCTTCTAATCCCACTCAAGATATGCCTCAGGATCAGATTTACCTTGAAAGGACGGAATCTTCATCTTAATACCACAAAAGTTGTTATCTTCGCGATTCCTAGCTTCTCTAAATCTTCCTCCTGGTCTCTTATTGTTAACAATGGAATCCCGATCTTCTTCTTCATCAAAACCAGACCCATAACGCTCTTCATCCTCCTCCCTCGATGGAACTCTTTCCCTTATACGCAAATTACGACCGTTTTGTGGTTGTTCCTCACGTTTATTCTCCATCTGATTTATCCGTTCGTGAACCTGTTCCATCTCCATCTTCATCACATGCCTCATCTCACTCATCATGGCCTCCATCAACACTTTTGGATCAGCCAATTTTGTATCATCTTTGGCAATGCTCTTACCACTATCGTGAGACATGATTGCTGCAAAACAAAGGTTAGAAAAAAAAGAAAAAAAAAAAACCTCATGAATCACTCCCTTACATGTTTACACTCAAGAATGTGGATCACTCTCCATTCATGTTTCACTCAAAATAATATGGTTTTTACCCTCTGATGTTCTTACCACTCTTGCTTTTTTTTTCATTCGATAATTCTCTTTCAATTCTTTTGAAACTAAACAAACAACTCAAAATTTTCAGCAACAATTCACCAAGAACTAATCAAGGAATCTCATATTTGAACAAAAGGAATATGGAAATTTTCAGATTAGAATTAAAAGGAATTGGAATTTTGGAAGCACAGAATAGTGAATTTTTTTTTTTTTTTTTCGGACTCCTTTAAGTCTTCTTCTTCGAGTCTCTCTCTCTTTTCTTTTCTTTTTTTTTTTTTAATTAGCAACTAGCTTTTAAAAATAATGAAATAAGATTTCGAAATAACTAAAAGATGTGAGACCAGACCAATAGTTTCGACATCAACAAGACAAACAAAGATTGAACAGATAGGGTAAAGAAAATTCAGCTAAGAAGAGATAAATGATGTGGACGGCTAAAGAGATGAATTATGTGGACGGCTAAAGAAGAAATAAAGGAATGAAAGATGTTAAAGGATAGGCAAACCTGAACTAGAAACCGTGCTCTGATACCAAATGATGTGAACCCCGTCAAGAATAACGAGACCCAACAACGAAAGGGAACCCAAGATCGTTCTATGAATAGATTCAAATGGAAGACCTCGACCCATTGTTTATGACAAACAAGAATCTCGGTATAATGAATACGCCACAAACGGTGGTGGAAACTCTGTTTTATAAGTCAAGATGAACGCCACGGAAAATCCCAATAAGTTCGAGTAGTTCTTCAAAGAACCAAAGAGAATAAACCTCACAAGTTTTATGAATAATCAATGTCTGCGTTTTCCATTGTTTATGCACCTATTTAAAGGGCTGAACATTACAAGAAAAAACCCTAACATAGAAAACCTAATTAAAGCCGAAAATGGGTAAGGAAAGAAATCCTTACCTTCCTAAAACACACAAGACATATAAAGCAATAAAGGCTGGACGCCCACCCTCCTAATCAAAGCTAAAATAAATCCCTACTTGCCTAAAAAAAAAAAAAGAGACGCTAAAATAGGAAAGAAGAGCTGGACGCCTAGAGTCATATAGAAGGAAACAAAAGACAACATAAAAGAAAAGAAAGTGGTGCTTAGAATAGCCATGCAATCCGATCCTTCTAGAATAGACCCAAAATATTTCTTTCTAATTCTTAACCTTGACCAAATCCTTCTAGAACTTGAATCAAGGTGACGATTCTTTGTTGCCCACGTGGATCTTGCTTAATGGGCCTCTACGAATTTTCTTGAGCCCATAACTCTTGGATGAGTCTGTTGAGTACATCCTTGAACTTCTTTGCTCGTGCTCTCGTAACCGGCCCAATTGGTACTTGAACGAGATCCTTCGAAGCGGTGCCTTGATCTCCATCATCAAAGGGGCTCGAGCGCAATCGGTCACACCAGAATTTGATCTGCGATGTATACCAAACATGGAGAGAGAAAAGTCATCCAAAGAATCCGTCAAGCATAAGATCAGCTCTGGACTTCCTCCAATGATTCCTCCAATAAAGGATTTGACTCCATTTCCCTGCAGTGATGGATTTGAGTGTGATTATGAGGGATTCAAAAAGGATTTCGATCTCTGATTCAAAAGGTTGAATTTTGTGCAAATGAAAGAAAATTAGGGTTCTAAGTTTGTCTAGAAGCTCGACCAGCAGCTCAACCAAATTCTAGGAATAGATTTCTCTTCATTACAAGAGAATACCAACTCGTCTATGAGTAGCTAAACTCCCCAGAGGGGGTTAATGTAACCATTTCCAAAAGTACCATAGTGTGATTGTATTTCATTTGAAATTTTCTGATTATGTATGATGATTGCTTAGCTTAGGAATTACAAAACCTTTGTAATTATTTTCAATGTTCATACTCATTCTTAATTAAACTCGATCTTGTCTATAAGAAGTTTTATTGTCTTGAATGAATTCAACATTTCTATTTTCTATGATTATAGGAATGATAGCTATGCAATGGTATTGTTTGATATAAAATCAAGATAATTAGATAGGCCATGTAGCGCCCAAGAATTTAAATTAAGGATTATAAATCACCTTAAATAGATAAAGATAAAAAGATAATTAAAAGTAAGAAAAATAAACACTTTGAAAATACAACAAAAAAATACTAAAAATGATTTTTCACCCTGGGCGTCCGGATGGTAGTATTCTCGTTCAGACGGTTGTTGCCCAATACACATCATCTACGGCTCCGTTTGCTGCGGTCTAGACGTGCTTGGCTACTGTTCAGTCAGTAGCGATCATCCACAAGTCATCTACAAGGTGGTCCGGACGAGCTCATCCAATGAGCCTTGTCTGCAACACGGTCCGAACGGTGGCACTGTTTTAGCGCCTATATAAAGGGTTGGCGCGATTTTTAGCCCACTTTTCCAATTTTTATTTTATCTCTCGCCATTTTCTCTCTTCTCTCTCCTAGGGTTCATACCCAAACCTTTGCTATTGATATTTGAGAGCTTCCAATCACATTTCTAATACTGGAATCAAGATCCTTGGCGTTGAAAACCTATTTTAACTGATCAATTCAAGGTAAAAATTCTTGAAACCCTAGTTTCTCAATGTTTAGCCTACATTCTTGAATGTATGACTTAATATTGAGTAATTTCTTAAAATTCTTGTTGGGTTGAGCTTATTCTACATTGGGTTAAAGTTCTGTGATGCACAAACTTCGAATTCTTCAAGATTTGAGGTAAGAAGCCTAAACCCTAAATTTTTCTTAGTTATATATTATTGGGTTTTGTAATGTTTAACCCTAGTATTTTCTTATAGGTTACTAGAAGGTTATTTGCATGCTATTTGGAACCTTTAAATTCTATGGGTTTCTTATGGGCTACCTTGATACTTGTACTTTCAAGTATCATTGGTGTGGGGTATAGAGTATGAGTGAATAGTTGTCGATGTTTTAGTAATATGTTTATGCAGCGGCATTGCTTAAATGTTTGGTCTAGAAGTTAACTCAACAAGCGGAAAGAGTAAGTATTTATACTTACTGAGAATGATACACCTGTTAAATGTTTTATGTTTTAATGTTTAGTAGATGTTTTTATTTACTAAACAAAGGAAATAATTTTCAAGTGAGTTTGATGAAATGATATGATTATTAAAGAACGAACCGATGTTATTTTATGATATCTTATGATTTATACTTTTGATTATTTTCATGTGATTGATAAATATTTGATGAATGATTTATAATGAATTATTAATGGTTTATTGATGATTTATGATTATGGTGGATTTATTGATATGTACAGTTTTATTTTATTTCATTGAGATTGGTATTGAGAAAAGAACTACGGCAAAATATGTTTGTATGATATTTATGAGCATGTCTATGAAAAGAGCATAAAAAATGATTTATGGACCGTGCTGCGGGAGTTGGTTTATGCTTGCCCAATAAAACCTTGCCACAGGGATTCGTACTCGTGTGCCTAGTGAAACCTAGCCATAGGGGTTTGTGACCGTGTGCCCATAGAACCTAGCCATGAGGATTTGTGATCGTGTGCCTAGAGAACCATACCATGGAGCTTCGTATCTGTGTGCCTAGTGCATACAAAACATGATATATTTGTATGATGATTTATATGATGTCTTATGATATGATTTACATGTTCTTTATTCTAGATGTATTGATATGCATATGAGTTCGCATGAAATAGAACATATGTATATTCTTACAGCTAGCTGCATATGATACGATTTATCAGACTTTATTATAGATGTGGATCTTCATCAAGATCCGTTGTACCTGTAACAATAGCATCATCTATGCAATCATAAAAGTCATCTATGATTACATAGGGGAGGAAAAGAAGAAAGGGTGAGTCAACAGTTGTAACAGAATGAAGACTCCCTCGAGAGTTTTTTGATAAGCCAAACTTTATTCATACAATTATTCACATTAAAGCTACTTAACTTCATAAAAAATATTACTATTTCATTAATCAAACTTGGTGTAACTGAAGAAGTAAACAACACATTCATAAAGCATTTTGAATATTATATATATGCTGTGAATGTATGCATATGCTCCAAATACGTTTGGATACATATAATATAATATATATAATATATATTATATAATATATATAAACTATCTAATGCATATCTTGTACATATATAAAAGTCTATAAAACATCATATGCACATCCAGCTGTAAATGTATACATAAATTCTTTTCCATTGAGAATCTTATGCATACCAATATATCTAGTATGAAATACCTCTTAAACAATACACATAAATCATCAATAACAATGCAATGCATGCTATAATCTTCTACTTTTCTTTACTTACGTAATGTATACAGTATGCTTAATAGACTCAGCCAAGCAAACTGCACAAACTGGCCTCAGGGACAACTCCCTGCCTCGTGCATAACGGGCCCAGCTCAAGCACTTGCGCGTAACGGGCCCAGTCCTAGCACTTTTTATAACTTTCTTTACTTTCATCATAATGGGCCCAGCCCTCTTCTTTTTAACTTTCATCTTATGAGTCCAGCCTTCTTCTTTATCTCTTGAGTATTAGCCCATATTCATACTCACACATTAATGCACATGCTTATATCAATGCACTTACAATCATGTCTCAACAATTAAAATTAAATCAATTCTCATTCATCATAAGCTCAAAATCTCAAAGCAGCAAAGTAGTCAATAATCATAGTATTTCTTTCATATCTTAACACTTTCAAAATCATAACAATAATATCAATCATATCTTATCAAATATTTCATAAAACATTGAAAGTATTAAATAATAATAAATCATTCTCAAACAACGTATGAATGGTTCGACCTTTCCATAACTTTAAACAATCTTTAAAAGTACTAAAATTCTATTCTTTCTCAACTTGTTTAGCATTTTTAAAACATATAAAATCATTTATAAAATCATTTGAAAAACATAAAACATAATTCCTCTTAAAATTCTATTATTTCTCACCTCAATCCTTTGATGCTTATTGGACACCAACACAACCTCTAAACCACAAGAAACTGCAATATCACATTGCATACAAATCTTAGACGCAATCTATAACTCAAAACTTAATCAACAAGTGCTTATAACCTCATAAGCACTTAACCCATAATACCCAAGGCTTAATGAAACTCATAACATGATTCAATAAGCTACAATAGTTAATCCATGACAATTCCCAATGGATTAACATACTACATTGTAACCTTAACTAAAATCATAAAGCTAAACTTAGACACTTACCATAACGAACGAAGACCCGGTTGAAAGAACTTCGATCCAATGCTTGAACTCCACAAATGCGACAAAACCCTAGACAAATAATCAAGATTAAGCAACTTGTAGTGTTTAGCTCAATCTTGAGAAAATAGACTTAGGTTTGAGAATTTACTTCAAACGATTAGTGGAAACAACGATCTAACACAAAGGAATGTGTTGCTGGTGTTAGAAAATGCAACCCGAGCCTCAAAATGTAGTTCTATTAAGATTTGGGGTAAACCTTAGGAGAGAGGAGAAAGCTTAGGTCGTTCAAACTCAGAAAATGTAAAAAGTGAGCTAGAAAAATGCACTCAACCTATTTATAATCGTCATATTGTTCATTGTCGTCCGGACCACATATAGACCGTCCAGACCACTACTATTTGGACCACGCTACGGACGGGCTGCGGGCAAGGCACACTACTTGAATCAGAACGTGCTTCGTACGAACGCAACTGCGGATGATTGCATAGAAAGCATCATCCGAACAATACAGCAGACAATTTACATGCGGTTTCTACTGACTAAACAGTAGTATACATCGTCTGGACCGCAGCAGACGAAACTGCAAGCAACCAACACTGGGCAACATCCGTCCGGACCACAATATCATCGTCCGGATGCCTAACATGAAAAATTACTTTAAATTACCTTTTTACCCTTGACTTTTTAAGGTGATTT
Organism: Betula pendula; assembly: GCA_900184695.1. Classification (NCBI taxonomy): domain Eukaryota; kingdom Viridiplantae; phylum Streptophyta; class Magnoliopsida; order Fagales; family Betulaceae; genus Betula; species Betula pendula. Next base: position 2,752 of record FXXK01000520.1, on the reverse strand, counting down.
CATAATTCCTTAACTTAAATTCTTGGGCATAACATCCCTCCCTCCTTATAGAAATTTCGTTCTCGAAATTGCTTACACACACATGTATGCATACAAGCACAACAAAATTCATTTCTTATGACATAAGGTATTCATGAGCTCATATATATATAAAACATACTTGATCATAAGAACAGGTGCGGATATCAAGTTCGCATATACGACTCGAGCTCCCATAAAGCTTCTTTCACACTATGATTTCTCCATAACACCTTCACAAGAAGGATGGTTTTAGTCCTCAACTACTGTTCTTTGCGATCCAATATCTGAACTAGTTGTTCTTCATAAGTCAAGTTCGGTTGAATATCAAATGTTTCATAGTTGATTACGTGCTGTGGATCGTGCACACATTTACATAGTTATGATACATGGAACACATTGTGAATACCAGCCAAGCTAGCTGGCAACTCAACTCGATAAGCCATGGGGCCAACAACATTAAGTATCGAAAAAGGCCTGACTTAACGTGGACTAAGCTTCCCTTTTTACCCTTGAATTTTTAAGGTGATTTCATAAATCCTTAACTTAAATTCTTGGGCGTAACAATAGACGTATTAGTATGCATATGAGTTCGCATGGAACGGAACATATGTATATTCTTACGCCTAGTTGCATATAATATTTATGTTTTATTACTTAGATATGTTTATATGCTTATGTTTCACCAGACGGAGATGGAATACTTGTATATGGGCGTAGATGAGTTACACGATATATTATTATCATAAATGAGCACGTATGTGTATACTTCCAAGCAAGGAGATTGGAATATGCTTATAAGTACTAAGCTATTGCTATACTTCAGATGTTTTTATGATTATAGTGTTTACTTCATCAGCTGCTTTATATTTTAAAAATAAATGTCATACTTTTAGTAGCTATTATTGTAAACTCATGTAAACCAACTAATCAGTTCATTACAAAAAAAATTAGTGGATCTTTATTCATTGAATTTGTTGACTCACTCTTTTCTTTTCCGCCTATGTAATCATAGATGATCTCTATGGTTGCATAAATGTTGATGNTACTTCCATGCAAGGAGATTGGAAATATGCTTATAAGTACTAAGCTATTGCTATACTTCAGATGTTTTTATGATTATAGTGTTTACTTCATCAGCTGCTTTATATTTTAAAAATAAATGTCATACTTTTAGTAGCTATTATTGTAAACTCATGTAAACCAACTAATCAGTTCATTACAAAAAAAATTAGTGGATCTTTATTCATTGAATTTGTTGACTCACTCTTTTCTTTTCCGCCTATGTAATCATAGATGATCTCTATGGTTGCATAAATGTTGATGCAGGTTTTGAGGGGGTAGATGATGATCCTGTGGCCTACTATCTTGGCTATTACGACCAATGTCGTGAGATGTATTCTTTTTGTATAGACTTCACAATTAGTCTATTCTTTTGGATATTGTTATGATTTATTCACCAACAATGTTATTGTATATTTGGCTAATGTCACATGTGACACAGTTTGTATAACCATTCTTTTTGTATATGTCACAATGTAAGCTTTAATCATTAGTATTTTTATGATCATTTCTATATGTATTAATTACTCCCATAGTATATGCTTCTGCTCAGTTTATATTAAATGTGATATGTGACTCTGATGGAACAGATGTAATCTCATGATGCGTTGTGAGATATATGTATGACAGAGGTGTTTTTATCACCCTGTGATGATTGGTTCGATTCATAATTACTTTATGTTTTCAAATATATATATATAGCTATAGTGTAATTATAAATCGGGTCGTCACAAGCCATGCCTAGGAAAGATGGACTGTACTACACTTTAGCTTAATGTAATGTAGGTATACGGTCCATGCCAACCAAAGATAGGTCATACTTATTCCTTGATAATGTGTATGCTTATTAGGAGGTTGTATAGGCCACACTTAGGAAAGACGGATCGTACCACAATTAGTGGTTAGGTGGGCGATCCGTGCCAACCGAAGATAGGTTATCATCACCTTTTAACAAAAGTGTTTTCTTATCAATGTTGTCATGTGATTGACAACTATTATGCTCAACATATCATGCATATAATGAGAATCCCATATGAATACAATCTGCCATTGGTACGAGGATTCTAGTGAAGTCAATTCTCTATGCTTTTATCCATTTATTTTATTATTCGTTTATGCTTACATTTAGTTTTCAAAACCAACCAAATATATTTTCTGAGTTAGATTAGAGTAGATCTGGAATACTTGATAAACAGCCAACAAAATAGTCCTTGAGATTCGACACTCTCTAAATAGCCATATCCTATAAGAATTCGTTCTATTGTGAGTGGTTATAAATTTATGATTGATCCAAAATCCACATCAATTTTTGGCACCGTTGCCGGGAATTGTAACGGTTGTTTATCAAGTTTTCGGGGTTGAATCTAATTTAATTCCGTACATATTTTGTTTATAATTCATTTGGTACATAATCTCATTTGTTGTCTATTTCTGTTCTGTTTCAGGTTCCATATAAAAGGCTTGAACGCACCTGGAAAAGGGCTCGAGCACTTTCCTCACTAAGCGTGAGCGCATATGTGTTGCACAGTGAGCTGAAGCTTTCTCAAAAAGGGCTCGAGCACAAATTTTTTCAAATAGTAGCACTGAAGCTACGTACTGCTTGCACTACAAAACCTAAATTAAGAGGGATTATTCCTACGGTATGCACCCACTATAAAACGCTACTAGTTGC
>FXXK01000519.1:557265-617686 GCA_900184695.1 Betula pendula | reverse complement strand
GATGGGAATTTGTTCTTTGGGTGGAGGAAAGAAGGAGAGGGTTTTCAGGGGCTGTTTGTTTGGGTCTATGTGCATAGTTTGGTTGGTGTCGATGATGGAAAGGGTGCTACGGAACACTGGGGATGAGGATTTTGTTGATTCTTTCAGGGAGGGGTCCAAGGCGTAATTGTTCGGAGAGGCGGGAATAAGGCCGGGCGGTTCTTGGAGGTGGCGGTTTACGCTGAGGGAGGCCGGAAAGGGATGGTTCTTTTCCCTGAGGGCCGTGCTGGGCGGGGTTGGAGCCGCATCTCTGGGGAACTGAGCAAAGCGTTGGCCTTCATTGATTCAAAGTGTGGGTCTTCGTCTCCGGTTAGGGAATCTCTCTCTTTTTCCACCACCGAAAAGACGAAGGTTTTAGCCTCCACGAAGAATCGGCTTTCCATCTCCAACCACTACCTTGGCCCCTGGACGGGCACCCACCAGCCGAGCCTCCGCGTCCCCCTCACATCGTCGCCGGACCAGACAACCCGAGCTTTTGTAGAACCGCAACCTCTCCAACGACCAAATCTCAATCTGAAAACGCACCAGCCGGAAAGGTCTCTGATCCCTGAGCCAAGCTGATGCGACCACGTAGTTTAATACACAGTTTTTCTTCATTGCTAACATCAATTCCTGAAGCATTTTCCTCAAATGATCTTCGAATACTTTACAATGTAAAATAGAAATTCTCAAATATGACAAACAAACGAGAAGAATCATATCCAAATATAATTGGCATAAAATTATAATCTCTTTAATATAAACTAGAAACACTAATCTCCTCTTTTTATAAAGGAAAGAGGTAGCATTGGAAAAATAAGCCACGCGTTTGGTTGGCCAACCACATCTAGGATTACCTGTTAAAATTAAACTTTAGCATTCTGCAGTAGCAAACATCTTTTGAGCTAAGAACCTACTTAACAATTGAATTTCATGTGAGAACTATTAAATCACTACTTATCCCAAAAGCTTAAGCTGATAGGAAAGAATAAATTTAATCATTTAATCAATATTTTAACATTTGCCCTCACGTGTGGATTCAAACTTCCTTTTAATATATGGGGCCCAACACATGAAATATTTAATTGAAATGGAGGGTGAATGACTGAGACAAGATTCGAACTCAAGTCCTTTGACTCTGATACCGTGGTGAAGTTTGTGTGGAAAACATAAAATATGGGAATATAGTGGGAAGCAAAAGAGAAAAAAAAAAAAAAAGACAAAAAATCACGGGTAGTTCGGTGTTAGACACCGACGTCCAACACTCCGAATAGCCCTAAGGGCTGTTGGATCAAGACTTTGACCATTTCATCTGAAAACCAATTAGTGTCTAGTGAGGAAAGCCAAAGCCTTTTTATGACATTCAAAATTACACCCCACAAGACATTTTCTAAGGGCCGTCATATGAGCAGAGTGATATTGTTGCACCCCAATAATCCCTCCCACGACTCGAAACTATGACCCTAGCTATGATATTATGTTAAATCACCACTTATCTTAAAAGTTTAAGCTGATAGGAAGGGGTAAATTTGATAATTTAATCAATACTTCAACGATAAAAAAACAATTGTAAAATAGACATCTTCCATATATGACTGTTGATGAGTAGAATATAGAGTACCATAACTGGTTTGATGTGTCTTTTCAATTATATCATTTCATATGGCATACCTGATGTTCGCTTCATAGCTAAGCTTGCGATGGCCCATGAAACATTCCTCAGCTTCACTTTCATATCCTGACAAGTTTGAGGGACTGATATTAAATTTTGGAAACTTACAATTGATAGTTTCCATATATGGGCACGTTACATTCAATCGGACCCAAAAGTACTCTATTTCTAGTGCAAAAGAGGCAGAAAAGAGAAAACCTTCTTGTCATGTTCTTCATCATTGTCACTTCCTTCATCTTCTGAGGATGATGATGAGTCAGCAGCAATTGCATCATAAAACTCATCCTGCACTTCTGTATCCTCATATTCACCATTGGACAAGGAAACATCAGAGATTTTTGAATGGACGACTGTGGTCACAGATTCAAATTTGAGAGCTGGGTTTGCTCCGATATATTCCTTTAGACCTGAACACCCATTAACCATTAAAACATCACTACATAAACATTTCATCAATGATTTGTGCAATAGAATTTCATAGGATTACCATCATTGTTGACCTATGTTGTTCTCAAAATTGCTTAGCATTAAAAGATACTTAAAATTAACATCATGATCATACAATCTGAAAAGAAATTTAATCCATGTCAATATATCGCCAATTTAAAAGGCAACTGAAATAAGGGACAGAGACATTGCCCCCCCACCCCCCAACCAAAAATAAATAAAAAATAAATCCAAGTTAGGCAGTTCTCTCTTTTCTTTTTCTCCTTTTTGCCTGAACCAAGTCTCTTTAATAGACCTCATTTTCTCTCCTATCCTGGCTTTTAACCCTAGAACCATAAAATTAAATATAGGCTGTTACAATTTTATCGGGTTAATGGACGGCCCATACTAATATTGCCTGATATTGATGAGCGATACAGTAATAACACCTGTCACAGCCATTATTTGCAACATAATGGCCAATAACAGCTGTTACCTGCTGATACCAGCCATGTCCAATAACCTATGGCAGTTCCAACAATCTATGGGTTCAACAAAATTTCATAGATGCAACACTCTTAACCCATTATATATACCTCCCGTAACACCCTATTTCACAAAAATGTCGTTAATACCACATTCAAGTCATTACCACATTTTAATACATGCCAGAAACTGAATCACACTTTTTAAGTAGAAAAATGGATCCAGTTAAGTGATTGAACAATAGCTGACATTATCACTTACACTTGCTGACATCAGCACAAAGAATACTCCTGCTTAGATCAGCAACACAAAGGTTTGTGTGATTTACATTTTTTTTTCCTTTTTTCTGGGAGTTCTTCCCAGTGACAATATGAACTGTTCTCAAATCATTCAACTGATGTGGCAGGATGCCCTTCAGCATCTTTTGTGTTAAAGCTTAGTCAAAGACAAAGCAGTTTGCAAAAGCTATGCAACACAAGTAATGTGTAAACCCATGTTAGAAGTATTACTGTTGTGCTCAAAAAAGATCATGCCATTGAATTGATCACATTTAGCAGTTCTGTTAGCCCTGTTTTTTTGCTTCCAAAAGCTCTAAAAACATTGCCTACCACATCGTTGGGGTGTTGGTTGTTGCTAGTGGAAACTGTATAGAAGATCAAAGTCCGTGTTCACAAAGGTTGAGCATGAAAATTGAAACTTTAGTTTGAGCTAAACTTAGGAAGTTCAGAGACTAGTGAAGAATCTCCACTATGTACTAATATCTTTGATACGTCAAAGCTTTCTAAAACTGGTCATAGACCTGACTGTATGGGACCATATATGCTTAATGGTCCCAGAAGCCTCTCTTGACTCTAAACCATTCAGACTATAAATTAGATAATAACAAGAAATATTAGATAAGCAAACCTGCCACTTGGCATAGTAGTGCGTAAGGAACACTCTTTTCAAACTTTGAGCAGTGGTTTCTCTTCCATCCAAACCATCGTGAAGAATGTATCTCTAACATTTGAGTTACAAGACATTTTGGAGCATTTGAACCAATGGGTGTGTTTAAACTTCTAATCTCCCAGGTAGATGCTACAATGCAAAAAAAATAAAATTAATAAAGTTATCTGCTTAATTGAGGTTTCTATTATGAAATGAAACTAAAAAAACCCTGATAAGAGAGTTCTCAATAAGCCATGAACAGTGAAAACAAGCTTTTATCAAAATTCAGCAAACAAGCTTGCTATCAAGACAGTCAATATATCTGTACAGAATGCTGTGTGTGTGTGGTGTGTGTGAGTATATACAGCAAACAAGCTTCACAATGAGCATCAACTCCTTTTTTTTCTCACAAAGTCTTAAAATGGTCCATGTAATACTTTTTTGTTTTTTTATAAGTAAATTCTTAATAAAAGCGTAACCCTAGTACACATAAAGTATACAAGAAAAACGCTTAATTAGGAAAAGAGAAAAGTACAAGAAATTCATTATAACTAAGCACTAAAGGAGCCAAATAAGCAGAGCTGTCCAAGTAAAGAGAGTATAAAAGAAGAAGGTTTTGAGCTCGTCTAGAGTCCTTTCTTGGTTCTCGAAATTTCTATCATTTCGCCTTCTCCACAGACACCACAAAAGACAAGAAGGCACCATCTTCCACCTAACAGCACTCCGAGAGCGACCACCCATCCACCAAGAAGCGAACAAATTAACTACCCAAAGAGGCATAACCTAAGACAATCCAAAGCAGCTGAAAATAGCATTCGATAAGGCACAGGCAACATGCATCACCCAAAGCTTTGATGGATCTCAAAGCTTTCACAACATGCATCAACTCCTAACTCTAAAGCAGCAGTCTCTACTACAATGTTATGTCATGAATGATTATAAAAGCAACAACCTAATCGAATCCTTTCATTAGCTGGAAGCAAAGTTTGAAAAGTGGAGGCAAATAAAAATCGGGCATGTTGCTTATCAAAAGGGGGAGGGGAGGCTCACATATTGAGTCTAGAAAAGGAAGCAGGGATGTCATCATTGCAGTTAAAAACAATGCCGATCTTATAGAAATCTTTAAAAGAATCAAGCAAAATCTCTTACGGTTGATTTTTGTACGGCGATAACCAGATCTTGGAGGCTTCTTTTTTTGTAAAGCTGGAAATTGCAAGATAGCTACATGAATAAATGCATAGCATATGTTAGACAAGTACAAAGGCAAACAGCAGATTTCTTGTATTAAAATATAGGAAAAAAGTAATATCACCACAGGCAATTCGAGTTAAAAAATTTCACTAGCTTTCTGTTAAATGCTTCATGTAGATCATTTTACAGTAGAGCCCACTGGCTTTTGTCAACTAGCTATAAAAGCAAGGACTTAAATTCTGAAACATTCCCTTTCATTCTTTTTTCTTCAAAACCATCAACTACCACCCATTCTTGAGAAAAACCATGTTAGCGGTAAAGCATTCTCAGACTGAAGGATGAAATCATAGTACAGAGTCAAGGCCAATAGGATTTTTATTGTTAGGTTTCCAACACCATGTGCTCCCATACCCCTCTATTTTGGAATCACCCTAGTGCAGATGTGGAACCTTATTTACTTACTATATGTTCCATCTTGTCCGCGAAACCATTGCCGAGAGAAGACAAAATCTTTCTTGGAATGCCACCTGCCATTCATATCATGTAGCAAGAAACAAAGTGAAGTTGAAAATAAATTAAGTGAAGCAATTGATATTTATTAACTAATGCATTACGGTTTCCATTAAACATTAATTGTCATACTACAGATAACAAAAAGAAAACATGCATACGTTATGACTGTTAGAACAGTAAGCTTCAGATGTTGATGACTAAGAATTACATAATAAGGAAACCGTGGTATGCAGAGCACACTGACAGTGATGTGATGGGCGTTGAAGGTAGAACAGGGGACCTAGCAGGCCAGCTCATTGTGTTGAAGGCAGATGTGGGCTTAAAGATTTGAAAATCATCAAGATTCTTTCTTCTTCTTTCAGTTTTCAGGTCATGAGTTAACCAGTTCAACTGAAACTAGGAAATACAAAAGGCCCATATCTAACAATAATATTTTCTTTTTATGAATGCATAGCTACCAATAAAATAACAATTAATAAAAAGAATTAGTAAACAACCATGGGTTTTAATTTCTAATTATTGCTCAGACACTGACCCAAGAATGATAAAAGACTTGAGGATATAGATGCCACAGGAGGGTTATTTTTCACTTCAACTTTGAAACCTCATATCCAGACAATTAAAAATAGTATTTGGTTTAAGTGGGTAACCATTGGCCCATGTAGATATTAATTTGGCATTCAAAATCATTAATGAAACTATATTGTTTCCTTTAGGATTTTTTTGTTTTCTTTTTGATAAGTGCTTTCCTGAGATTAAGAACATCAGCCTAACATGTACCTCCGTTTTGATATTGTAAACGAATGAGGAAGGATAATAAAATGCCTATGATAGAAACATAATTTCTTAAGCAGGGATAAACTTTAGAAATTCTGCATCCCAAATCAATTTATTCTTAACCCTGCCACATTGGGCAGGCTATATTAATCCTTTCATGCCATTATGTTCCATTTAGAGCAATATCCTCCATTAGGTCGTTTTGTGCCATTCTGCACTTTCTTGCCCTGTTGGTGCCTTCTTGAATTATGTTACTCCCGTATACCATTCAATTCATGTCTTCATTACATTGCCAAATAATTTTAAAAGAATTTCCTTCATCTAGCCCTCAATTGGCATCACTCTCCTTTTTTCTTAATGTGCTATTTCCTTACTACCAACACATATAGTTCCATAGAACATTCACTAGCCTTATCTGTCCTGGACCTACACCGAGGTATTGACAGTGATTTTCAAATCTCAGGCTGAAGAAGGCCTTGAATTCGAATAAAATGTTTGACACAGTGCTAGCACGAGGCTGTCAGTTCTAGAATGCAAGCAAGGTAACTTGCTTAGTCTCCTAGTTGCATACATTGATGGCAAGGAAGGAGGAGGGGAATACACATCACAGGTGTTGGTGCTTACTTGAAAAGCATGGTTTCGTAAGCAAAATTGCATGCGCTTATTAGCAGTTATGTAAAAATTTCTTTCAGCTTGGTAAGGTGTATTCTTCAACCACACAACATTTTTAGATGCCCTGCTCCACTTCATCCATCATACCTTAATCCATGAGCAAAATTATGAATCTCATTTTTCTCAAGAATAACCGGTCCAAGAAGTCACTTTGAGGTATCTCTTGGTCCTCAACTTTCATCAGGACATCATTTCGATTCCTAAATTTTGCTAAACTAATATTCATGTATTCCATTTTAGTCCCAATATACCTGAAACTTCCAGACCATCTCATCAAATGTCTGACAGTTCTAACAGTGCATGTATTGATTTCATGAAAATCTAAGTAAAACCATGTAATTCGAAGCACATAACAGCTAGATACATCAACAACATTACCTAGTAAGATATTTTGGATCATATGTCCCATAGACAACATCATAGTGCCCGTCATAAGAATCTATCAGCTCCAAGTCACCTGTCAACGCATCCCACCTGTGAAGATAATTATATAAGACGTTGAAGTTAAATACAATGTAACTGTCGCTCTAGAAAACAATATAAGCAGCTTACTCATATCTCTGATGTCGGTCAATGTTTAAAATCACTTCAAAGACAGTATCCGCAGTTGCATCAACAACACCAACTGACTTCACAAGAACTCCTTTACCACTCTACATAGAGCTAAAAATAATTAATGCAATACCTGAGGCAATATATCTGGTAACAAAAAAATTAATTACTTTAGTTCCAAAGAAAGAAACCTCAGCAAAGAAATATCGTTCCAAACCTAGTTTCAACCATTATCATAAAGAGAAAGAAAGCTATTTGGAAAAGATTATGCAAACACAAATTGCATGGAACTATAATTTCTATTCAATACACAGACCAGAAATTTGAAATATTCAAATAACAGTGTACTTATTGATGCGTTCACCAATCCAGGAAAACTTTCAGTTTGTTATTATTAACTTTCTTGAAAATGTAAACGTTATATATTTTTTTTTTTTATAAGTAATCGAAATATCATTAAAAACATAAAGCATTCATGTACACATGGAGTATACAAGAGAAGCCACCTAACTAGTAGGAGCAAAAAGAACAAGAAAATCATGAAAATTAATCATCAGAGAAACAAAAGCAGCTGTTCAAAGATACAAGGTGTTGAAAAATAAAGATTTATTCTCCTCTAAAGTCCTTCGGAGGGAATGGAATGATAAAATTAATGTATTATTAAGTATGAAATACTTCCAAAATTGAAAGGGGAGAGGATTGGGATAATTCGAGAAACACTTTCTAGGCTAAGTTATCCATAGACCTCAACAATTTATATTTTGTGAAAAACAATTATAAAAGAAAAGGGATACAACTCATGTACATGGAGAATAAAACAAGTCTTTATCTCGTTCTTTAGGGTGTTGTATTTAGTTAGAGTGAGACGGGAAGGTAAAAACAAGTTGTAGTGGGTCCCCTCCAAAAGAGGGTTGTTTGTTGTTTCATCCTTCTACAGTGTCATGGGTTGCAATGTTGGCTTTCGTTTCCCTTAGAAAAGTGTTTAGCAGACTAAGGTTCCTTTGAGAGCATCATTTTTTGCTTGCTCAAGAGCCTTAGAAAAGATCCTTACCATGGACAACCCCACAACCCCAAGAAGCGGCACGTCATTGTGGTTGATAGATGTTGCATGTGTAAGAAGAATGGAGAGTCTGTAGACCATCTTTTCTTCTATTGTGAGGTTACTTGTGCCATTTAGAATGTTTTCTTCAGCTGATTTGGGCTATCTTGGGTTATGCTTAGACGAATCGTCAACTTATATGCTTGTTGATGGATTGCTAACAGCACTCGGAGCTGTTGTGTGAAAAATTGTGCTTTCATGCCTTCTGTGATGCCTATGGAGGGAAAGGAACGACGAAAGTTTTAAGGATCGTGAGATAACTTTGGAGGAGATTAAGTCTTTATTCTTCCATACTCTGTATGTTTGGACAACTTTTATTTCTCCTTTGGTGATTAGTTATCATGATTTATTTGTTCTTTTTGCTCCTACTAATTAAGTGTTTTCTCTTGTATACTTCCTGTGTACCAAATGACGCATTACGCTTTTAATGATATTTTGATAAAAAAATAATAAAACTAAAACTAATTAAAAATTAACTCATTGAAATTAATTTATCTATTCATCAAGGTTAATTTCTACATAATGTGACCGCAACTACATTGTTCCATGTATGATAGAATAATTGAGACACATCTATACATCAAAGAATTATTTTATTTAGGTTTTTATAAGCAACAGGGTACGTAAGGTGAGTAGGACTTTTGAGGTGCAAAGACGATTAGGTGCCGTTGTGTATTAAAAATCTCAATCTACTTATCATCAAATATTATAACGATATACAAAATTGGGAGGTTAATTCAGGTACTATCATAGTTAATGCCAACAGAGGCTTAAAAGTAGAGTAGCAGCTACACTGAAGATGAGCATGCATCGGGATAGTGAGAAGAAATTGCAATTTGGTTATTCCCTTTGTCTAAAGTTAATGAAAAACTCCAAGGGATTGGCTCAAGTGGTAAGGACATTGGTCTTGGTGGCATTTCTATTAGATCTAAGATTTGAATCCTCTTGGTGCAAATAATTTATAGGGGCCAGCCCACGCTGATCTATCTGGAGGGGGTGCTTTACACAGGTCCGAATTTACCCGACAGAGGTGGGTACACAAGTGGCCCTGCCCTTGGAGGGATTCGTCGTCATAAAAATAAAAAATAAAAAAAATAAAAAATAAAAAATAAAAAGTTAATGAAAAGCCCAAGCTACTTGCATTTAAATAATTTTTTTTTTATAAGTGTTCGAAATTCATTAAAATTTAAATAATAATGACCCTAGCTATCAAAAAATTAGGTTTAAATCGCACATTTATCATACGCTTCTCATTCTCATAGGAACCAAGATGCAGAAGCAGCAAAAAGAAGTGATTTATCAAAAGAGAAAGATAAAGTAAGATCTAGCAGAAGGATGTGATGCATCAATATTAATTCCTGACGCAGGAAAGCATCTCCCTCACGTTAAACAAAGATTGTTCCCTTGTGTATCCGGTCATATGTTTTGTCCATATATCATAATTGTTTTTCACTTTTTCTATTCCAATAAGCTCTTATAATTAAAAAATACAAAGAAAGAACTTTTTGTTGAGAAATGCTAGGCTTACAAAATATTCTATAAAAAAAACTCTTACAAAGTAAAGTGGCACAATATGATTAGATTTCTCAAAATTTGGATTCATCTCCTTTCCAATCATGTTGTGCCACATCCATTTTGTAAGAGTTTTTTTGTAAAATATTTTGTAAGCCTAGCATTCTTCCTTTTTGTTTGTCTAAAAACAAATGCCATAAGCCTCTGTTGTCTCAACTAAGAATCTTGCAAGTGATTTGTTCCTGTAATGGGATTCAATTTTTGGGAAGGAAAGTTTTTTTTTGATAAGTAAGAAGCAAATATAAAAAAGTGAAAGGCGTCCCTACGTACACAGGGAGTATATACAAGGACCACCAAAAAAGAAGAAGAAAAACCCAAGAAAAGAGGAACCCAAAACACTCACAAAAGAAACCCAACCACTACAAAGCAACCCTAAACCCGCAAACCCCTTAAGGTAAGGAAAGTTATAAACCCCTTAAGGCAAAGGAAGACACATGTCAAATTTTCCCTAAGCTTCACAACAAAATAACAACCTAGATATTTGGAGCGCTTTCCAGGATGTATTTCCCAGAAGAACTAACAGAACCACAATCAAAGTTAAAGTAGTAATTATGATAACTGATGTGATAATTCTTATGCCAAAGAAAGAAAGAAAAAAGAAAAAGAAAAGATATAATAGTAGATACCCGGGAATCAGCAACATCCTCAAAGATTCTAATACCTGAAATAAAAAATAAATAAAACAACAAGAAGATATATGTAGAAGGAATATTAAAAAACCCTAAATGACTTTTCAACCATTCAGGATAATTATTTACACAATGAAGTATCTAGGTATATTGGTATACTTTAGAATATGTTTCATCACTTGTTCTAACTGACCCACTAACCAGCCCATACATAGAAGGTCCTTATCCATGAGTACAAATTTGATCATTATCCAATATTTTAGGTAAAGTCTCTCTTTCGCCTGGTCATTAGCCTATACATAATTTCTTCCTTTTTTGTTTCAACTCTAATTTAACAATGTGTGTGTGTGTGTGTGTGTGTGTTAGAATAATACCCATCTGGGCCTTAACCCTATCTATTTCAACGTTCAATATAGAAATAGTTATTTAACTTCTACATTGTTTTCTCTGTTACTACATAAGTTGAGGTTCAGTGTGATTCCAAGAAGACAATCATTTAAAAGCATAAAAAGATATTTTACCAAATCTAACTAAAGACGTAACAAATTTTACCCAAACTTCATCAATAAAATCTTTAATACACATTCAAGACTCTGATCACAATCACCAGAAGATCACATGAGAATATGAAAAAAAAAAATCATTAAATTATCCTCTGCCAACACAAATTAAGCCCTGACACCCATTCAAGACTCTATTCTCATTGACGCTTAGACACAATTGCTCACCATCTACAACAGTACTTGAACTGTGGACCTCTGGCGTTATAATTCATTGACAAAGCCAACAGGCCACAGGAAGGCTAAAGAAAGATATTGATAACCAGTATTATGCTAAGCAACAGAATGAATGTTTATATTTGAACACAAAAGTGAAATCTTAAGGAAGCAGCCACCAGGAATCAACGGGCAACAGCTTTAGAGAGGAGGATAAAGCTAGAAACATTGCCTAGTGATGGTCTATTAGGCAGATAGTAATAGCCTGAGAGAAATTACCATTAATTGTTCGCACGCATTTCCACTCATGTGCGTCAATTGCATCTCCACCGTCCCCTTCACCGTACCGATCTTGCCTAACACTAGCACCCAAGTCCGAATATTGGCGCAAAAGCGTCTCTGGACCTGTAACAGAAGAGAGAGAGATTATGTATCAGTACTGGTAGATAATATATTTCAACTCCAAGAATGTAAAATGCTAATATATACAATCATGTGTTAGGAAAATCATTTATTGACTAAAATAATCATATAAAACAGTATTATGATAGAAAAATCCACATCGAAACAGTAGCAATATATATATTTTTTTATAAATAGAAACAGTAGCAATATATTACAAAGAAACTGGGTAACAATTGCAATAAGAAAGCATAAAAGATCAATGTGCGCCTTAATTTCACACCAATGATATAGTTGATGGCATAAAATAATATACTGTGAAGATTTGATTACAAACTCTGATAGCATATTACAACAACTTACAAATGTTTTTTTTTTCTTTTGTAAGTACAATATCTTGCATAATATAAGTTCAAAATATTTGCTCAGCCCTCAAATTCAAATGCTTCCTTTGTTCCAAATGAGAGAGCACTAGCAGCAATGACTTTCTTCAATATGACAAACATGCAATTTCACGAACATAAATAAATCAACAAGCCATGCACATGCAACGTCACCTTGCCCAATTTTTATAAGCTTTTTTAACTCGTGTGCATATCGCCTCACTCTAGGTCGATGTCCTTCCAGATTGATCCTTCCACAGTATAAAAAAGTTAAGAGATATAAGACAAGTATAAATGAGTAAGAATATTTCATATGCCAAACAATGCAAGGGCTTGAATCAATCAGGTAAAGGACAACTAGTGCACCTGTAATGTATACATACATACAGCAACCTAAAGTGATGTCCCGGAATCAGATGGAACCCAGAAATAAAAATAGTAGATAATAGAACAAAAAAAATCCGAACCTTTACCCTAGACTAATTCATAATTATACGTTGCCTAAATTGACCATCTGATTATGGAAATTCCCTTCAAAAATAGCTTGTTTTGCATTTTAACATAGCCATCTACCAGGTGGAATCAGCTGGCAGTTTCCTCTCAATCCTTACTTAAATGGTTCAAAGACCTTTCTGAAAATAAACTCTACCCAGTTCAAGTACTCAGGTAAACTCTATCATCAATTCAGAAAAAATAAGCATACTCAGTCCCCACGTTCAGTTTGTTTCTCGTGCTACCTCCTCTTGAAAGCTCATACTCAGCCTGTCAAGTGTCAAAAGCAAAGTTTCAGAAAAATGAAGATAGGAAAAAACTTGGTAATCCTGCAAAAGTTAATTTTAGTTCTGAACAACATTCTCAATACTTGAAACAAAGTCACAAGGACCACCAATGACGTTCAATTTTTTCTCAGAAACAAATAAAAACCACCTACTCGATTGCACTCGCCATTGCTCAAGACAATCCTACAAGGGAATGCACCCTCCCTACAATTTTATAATTTTTACTATGTAAGTCACAACATTCTAGCTGATTTTCTTGTACCTGTTGCTTGGCATGATCAAAGGCTTCCATCCAGTTCCGGGCTTCTCCAGCTGTACGACAAGCAATCTTTAAGGGGAAAAAAAATCCACTCAATTGCTAGTCATGTCCTCATAACAGAAAGAAAAAAAAAAATCTAGGTGATAGTTTTTCAGATCTAAATAACTTGAAACTACAAACTTACTTCTCCCTTTTTCGCCTCATCCAACCGATTGTAAAACCTTAAAACATAAAAATCCTAACAAAAAAGAATCACATTAGCAGCAAAATCTTGCTTCCATTATCTTCTCAAAATAGTAAAAAGTAAAATAAATAATAAATAAATCCAAACTTTTTTCGCAAGTCAGATCAACTGAAAGAAATAAAAATAACAGTTAAATAAGATGACAATCCATAAATTACTAAGAGCATTAGCAGCAGCTGACAATGCTCTAACAATACAGATGACACATAAATTTACTAGGGCCTTACTACATCATTGACCTTCCGACGCCCTAGCTCCTGCACCAAAAGTGTGGGCCCTGCAACACCCTTCCTAATGGGTTTCTGCACCAAGAAAATGTTGAGCATAAAGTTCAAGTTTTAATTAAAAAAAAAAAAAAAAAAAAAGTTGAAGAAGCAAATATTACGTGTCATAACAAGACCAATGTTCAACACTTCACACTTGCATCCTCAAATTATGATTTTGTTCTCAAATAGTATGATGGTTTTCTCTCGCTTTACCCGTGTACAACCATTTTGAGTTCATCATCTTACTTACACAACAGAGAACTGTATAAAAAGGAGACAAAAGCTTATATTAACACTATCTAAAAAAGGCCTACCAACTCAAAAGCACAGAAGCCATAGGAGGAAACTAAAGCAACATGTAAAACCCTAACAGAACCCTCTAAAACGAGAGTGACCTCTTTGCAAGATAATCACAATCTCATATATTTGGTAAGGACAAATTTCTCTTTGTCCACTTTGTTTTTGTTAAGTTTACTTTTCTTATTTTCTTATTTAAAAACTCATCTTCTCTATGTTCAGCTGGATCGGGTTTCTTCTTATATAAAATTTTCGACCAATTCGGGATCCATAGTGCACCGATACACAATACATCATCAAGTCAAAAAATCATCAAAACATCTATATCACCTACTTCACCATGATCATCAAGTCCATCCCAGCGAAGGTTCTTCATTGCTGATCTAGAAACAAAACAACTATGAGGAAAAACCATTAAGTTAAACTTGGATATCCTAACCATTTTGCCAATGTTGAAACTAAACTGACTCTATAGTTGATACTACGAAGTGTCTATTTGGTTTAGCCGTTTCAAAATGCGATTTCAAAAAATATCAATTTCAAAACAAAGTTAATAAAAATGCGATTTTTAAAAACACACTTAAGCGTTTGGTAAAATTATGGTTTGACATTTAAAAACGCAACCATCGTCTGTGATTTGACCGCCATATTTTTTCAAACGCACTCCCAAAATGGAACACTTTCCACGAATTTGTTTAAAAATGTGCTTTTGGCCGCGATTTTGCAAGGCCAAACGCACCCTAATACTGCTACTCCAATTTCCAAACCTTCTAGGTGTCACCATAAAGCGCAGATTCTTTAATTTGACATTATCATTAAGATTTTTTTTTTTTCTTTCCAAGTTCCGCGATGATTCAAAACACTTCAAGTTTGACCAAACTAATTGGGACTACTATAAACACGAAGGGCCTTGTCACACTAATTTTCACCATCTTCCTATTCAGCGGTGTGATTCAAATAAACTCCACATAAATTTTGGCACATCCACATTTATCACAATTCAATCAAAACCAAGAAACCAAGAAAATCCACCTCAACAATCAAACAAACACCTCAATATTCCGAAAACAGATGCTAAAAGCATAAAACTGAGAGATAAAACTCCAATACTAAAAAGAGAAAGAGAAAAGTGCGTTTCTCTTACAATGCCCGGGATCTCGTTGGGATCACGCTTGTACATCTCGACGTACTTGCCCCGAATGAAAAGGTACCGGAGGTGGCAGTACTCACGCCCGATCGAGTTCACGCCCAGATGGTACACCCACCCTCCTACAGCTCCGGCTCCGCCACCCGACCCGCTCGAAACATCCTTCTCGGACCCCTCGCTCCCGCTCTTCCTCAATTGCGCCGTCTCCATCGTCCTGCTCGCATGCGCAAGCTCCAAGACTCGGTTTGCGGACGATCCGAGTGGGAAGTGAAGGTCGTCGGGACACTGTTCCGCTTTTCTCTCGAATCTTGTAAGAGTATTTTCTAATTTCGAAAAATATTTTTCCACGGTTTTTACCTTTTTTTTTTTTCGTAAGTTCGGTTTTTACTTTTTATTATAACGGAATAACGCTCTACTTAAAATTTTTTAAGTAAAAAATTTAGCTTTAATTGTATGATTCATATTAAGAGTATATTTGGACGGCCATCTGCACATCAAAAATGCGGTTCTGAATACAATAGCGGAAAGTGTACGGTTTAAAAACACGTTTTTAAAAATGAATGAAAAAAAAAAAAAAAAAAGTTGCCTTTTCAAATCTCAGATAATTAATATATTTAAAAAATATACGATTTTAAATTTGTAAATTGCAAAAGGCAGAAACACTTTTGTTAAGGAACAATGATTGTTGTATGATTCGGATAAATAGTAAAAAATAAACCTAATTGCGTTAGATTTAAGGGACAATTTTTAATAGAGAGTTTGATTTATCACATATCTAAATTGTAAGGGGGTAAATTGTTCATTTTTAAAGTGCATGGATTAATTTGACATGTGAAAGTCCAAGGGTGAAATTTGTTATTTTTCCATAATTTTACATTATATAATTCAAAATTATCATTGTGATACATTTGAAAATTTTGAACATTATTTATCTTAGTTTAGAAAATATTAAAATAATATAATATAAATCGGATAATTAATAATCAGAATCAAAATATCAAAAGTTACACCTTAAAATGTTTTAAATAATCCGACTGCAAAGAAATTAAATTTCATAGTAATTTGATTATTTATTGTTGAATATGTTATATTTTCTTTTATTTTATTTCTTTTTAGGGTTCATCCCTGTTATTTTAGAATATTTTATATTCTCCAAATTAAGTTTGTTGATATTTTCTTTATTAACATATTATTGTAATTAAATCTTACCATATTTTTATTGTTTTACGTGCTACTTTTTTTCTTCTATAAATTGGGATATTTTATGTATATTATTCAAAATTTAAGAATTTCACGTAAATTTACTAAGGAGATTCTCGCTTTTTTAATTTTCTTTTTCTATCTCCGGGAATATTGGCGGATGCCAGGTCGGGAGCGGGAGTGGGAGGAAATGACGATGGTGGTGTTGGATTTTGTATCTGGGCCGTACACGTCATCATGCGGGTCACATCAAGGTGGGGCCAGGTTCCTTTTTCTTATAATTGTCTTCATGCAACTTGACGTGTTTGCGACCACGTCAAGTCTGACGGGTGCAGGCTTTTTTGAGGTCCACGCTACAGCCTACTACAACCAATGGAATGGGAGTACACGTTGTGGAACGTGGAACATTAAAAAAAAGTTTCACCAAAGGAGGGTTGCCACGTGGAGAGAGACGGTTGATTCAAATCTTGGTAGTGTCGCGTATTTATAGGTGTAAAAGTGGGCCCAAATTAGTTGGCAAAGATAGACCACGTGTCAGAGGGTGAATTTAATACAAAGCTATGTCGGCCAATTTGTTCTCTTTTTTCTTTTTCCCTAATTCCTTTTTCTTTTTCTTTTGTTTTTTTGGTTTTTTTTTTGAATAAGTCAATTTGATTGTGATGTGAGAAAAAGAAAAGAGAAAGGTAGGCATGCTTGACAATTATGAGGGAGTTTATTCCGAAAAAAAGGCAAAATAATTCCTTTTAAAAGCTTAAAAGATAACCGAAAGTTTTATTGGGTACGTAAAAAATACAAATAAATTCATGTATGTGTTTTTTACTAACAAATTAAACGGAGTCGGTTAGTGTGTTATTTTAATATTATTAGTGCTAACATAGCATATTAATCGACTTACATTTAATTTGTTAGTGTAAAACAAATCCAATTACTAATTTTTGTTTTTTGCTTATTTTATAGAGTTTTTAATTACTTTTTAAATTTTAATGGAGCTAATTGCAATTTAGTAAAACTATAAGGATTAATTTTGCATTTTTTTTCCTTTAAAAAATAATAGATTAATTGTATTATGACCAGATTTTTCTTTGTCTATTAAATAGATATCATTGGATTATTACAAATCAATGAATGTTAATTGATTTTAAGGTAACGATTTCAACTCAATCGGTCCTTCAACGCCTTGATCAAACTAAATATAAGAAAACAAAAGCCTGTTTTCTACCCTTAAAAAGAAACATGTTTCTTTAATTTGTCACTTGTTTTTTTTTTTTTTAATATTGCCATACCATTACCCAATAAGAAATAATATATAGATGAAAAATCAAGTGTGCATTCAATTTGGTGTACCAATCACTGATTTATTGTCATTTTCCAAACCTAATTTTTGTTGCGTGTACAAAGTGATGAGAAGTTTTCTTAAACGGTAGGTAAAATCATCAGCATGTCAAACATGAAATCTATTTGGTACGTAGAAATTGACTCGAGAATGAAATAACTTTCCTCTTATTTAGTTGTATTGGAATAAATATTCGTGATAAATAATATCCTTTAAGGACCAAAATGATAAATAATTATCCCTTTTTAAAAAATCTGAATTAAAAATATATCTTAAAAAAATCATGAGAGTGGTCTCTCTTAGCCAAGCCCAACTGGGTTATCGGCCTCCCTAACATGCCATTTGATGGTTACGACCACTCTCACATGGTGATTGGGAGGTGGTGTCAACGAGGAGGAGGCGATTTCCTTATTTTATTGGAACTTGGTGCCTACATTAGCTTTAAAAAAATAAAGAACTTTAAAGTTAGCATCACCCATGACCCATTCAAAAACCACACGGCGATGGTAAAAGGAGGCCATAATTGAGATATAGGTCCATGGGTGATGCTCAAATGCCAAATAATTGATATATTGATACTTTTTTAAAAAAAAAAAAAAAGGGCCACGTACACATTGATTTCAACTACTCCTAAACATTGCTTTCAATTATAGGTACCTTTTTTTAAAGCTTGTTTCACCTTTTCCTCATATTTTAGAGCATTAGCAGCAGCTTCTCTTCAACTTTTCTATAATGTAGGGAACAAAATCATTTTTTAGTTCCCTATATAAATGCACTCCACAGCAGCTTCCCTTCATCTTTCTTTATATGAATTAAATACTATTTAAATTAAATGCTAGAAGAAAGAGAGAGGAAAGAAAAATTATTTAAATATTGTTTTAAACAAATGGTAGAGAAGAGAGAGATGAGAGAGAAAGTTTTTATATTAAAATAATGTTAAGGGAACCATTTTTTATTCCCTAGATGAAGGGAACCAAAAGTGGTTCCCTTGGTATTTCTATAGTTTAGGGAACACTTAGGGAAGCTGCTGCAGGAACTTTTTTGTGTTTTTTTAACAGTTTTCCCTACACTAGGAAAGGGAATGGGGTTTAAGGGAAGCTGCTGCTAATGCTCTTAGATGTTAAACATTTTTAAATCATACTACTTTTAACACCATGGGATTGAATGTCTTAACTACTTGAAGTACATGTAAGGCAAGGATCACTCCACGTGCATTAGTCCTTCCCTTGCACCTTTAGTTCTCATTTGTCAGTTACCATACTGTTTTTTCTTTTTCTATTATTCACAGAACGCATGATTGTCTTGTCCTTTACCTAGTTCTAGAGTGAAAATGCAATCTATTATGAGAATACAAGTAAACCTCATATTAGCACATCAAGGCATATCTTATGTCCTATTCATGGGTTAGATGTGGAGACTACTAGCCATATCGTATGGAGGTCTAAGATCCAAAAAGTTCTAATAAAATATGTGACTTTATACGCATTATAGATGATTTGAAGTCTAGATTAGAAGAAGATGATTCGGAGTTGATTCAGCATGCAAACATTTGAGTTGTTACATATCAAGTATGAAAAGTTCCTTAGAAAAAAGCTTAGAACAGTATGAAAAGTTCCACCCTTGGCATTGCAAATGTGAACTAGGATGCGACGGTTGATGTAATAAAGAAGAATATGGACATTGGAGTGATAATACGAGATCATGAAGGGTGAGTTTTGGCTTTTATGCAATCTACAAAACCCCGTATTTCAAACCCGACAGTGGCTTAAGTTCTAGCATCTTGGACGACTGTTGTGTTCAATACAGACTTGGGTTTGCAGCAAGTATTGTTTGAAGGCGACGCATTACAAATAGTATAGGCTTTGAAGAGTGGAGGAAAAATTGGAGTCGGCATGGGCAGCTAATTGAAGATACCAAAGCTGTGCTGGACAATGTGCTTAATTGGTCTATTGATCATATCAAAAGAGAAGCAAACTCAACAGCTCATTGTCTCGCAAAGAAAAGAGTGCACCAATCATTTGAACAAGCCTGAATTGAAGATTTACTTGGTTTTATTACAGATACTGTAAGTGCAGAACAATATGTTTCTTCATAAGTTTTAATAAAAGTCTTAGCTTTATATCAAAAAAATTGAAAAAGGAGAGATGCCATTGATGTAAAGATAGAGAAGGAAAGGCCTTTTCTTATGATGTTTCTCTTCTTTGGCTTTGAAATTAAATGAATCCCTGTTCGTCCCAATTTCAAATGAAACGAATAAAATTCTTCTTATGATCCAGATTAAATTTTACAGTTCTAATGATTTATATGTTACCATATCATTTAAAAAATTTAAATGACATGACACAATGTCCACTACGAATCTTATACATTTTGACAATCAAAATGCCCCAACATAACATACATCTTGGAGTTCAAACAAAATGCCAATGGATCGGCCCTGCTAAAAGTTTACAAAGATAAAGAATTCTGTTACCCTCAGTTCTCTTTATTCTCCTCTTGGTCCACATCATATTCATCGTCCTCGTCCTCGTCATCCTCATCAAGGTCCTCATCAAATAAGCTGCTCCGGGTGAGTTTACTGAGCTCGCCCTTCCCATCATCTTCACTAACAAATTCCAGCCCATATTTTGTGTTCCGGTGTTTAACCAGAAGCCAACGCAGCAGTCTGTCTTCCTTGTTCAGATATTGCAGCTCTTTGTTGATGTTTGGTGTAGCCATCATGGTCATCTGCATCAGTTGGCCCTATAGCATGTATAAAAGAAGCAAAAGTATGTTTCATTACTCATTTCATAAAAATGTTTCAGATTTAAGTGAGCCTCCCCTTGTTAAAAAAAGGAATGGAGACTATTAACTTCAAGGATACATTTGGAACCTGCGGAACATTTGAGAGTATAAACATTTATAACCAATGTATGATGAACAGATAAGTAGACGATTGCAGTAATTTTCACACTTCCATCTGTTTCAAGCCCTTGAAAGCTGAGAAATATTGGACCCTCAACGATTTCAATGGAAGATGCTAAAGATTAAAGCCAATGGTTCCCTTCAGACAGTTTCGTAAAAGTGTTTTGCAAAGCTAAACAAGCATAAATATAAGAGAACAAAAATTTGACCACTGAAGCATAAGTTTCATCCATTCTGATGTTTTCCTTTCTCAAAAAAAAAAAAAATCTCAAGTGTAATCATTTTAGTCCTTGAACTTGACTCCAGTATAACTAACTCGTAAATAAAGACTAGCTCAAATACTTGGAATAAGCACATGGCCTGGAAAACAGCTTCCAAGATTAGTTTAGTGACATGCAACCTTTAGTCAGCTATGAACTTTCCTTCATCATGAAAAGGTGCAAAGAAATTCTCCAATAACTTAACTATTAGTAAAGAAGTTTGTTCTCACCCTTTCGGATGTAAGGAAGCTCATTCCAGGAGTGCGTAGAAAATGCACCATATGTTACTAACAATCCAAAATCATACCACACAATCCACAATCAATCAAAGAAAATCAATGGACCCCAATTGTCCGGATGCCACTGCCCCAAACTCCAGTAAATGGCATTCTGAATGCAACAGCTTTTTTTTTTTTTTACCCCCAATGATTGCATCAATTAAAGAAGTATTCAACAAGGTATGCACATCCCAAATATAACCAAATGCTTTGAGTATGCACACACAAGAGAAAAAGTAAACAGGATGAAGAATCTCTGAAACATATCAATCGTGCTAATTTAAAAGAATTGGAGCTTCAAGGTGCATTAAGCCTCTGAACGGTTGTCATTACATCAGAGTGAGACAGACATTCCTTTATTCTTCAATTACTTTTTTATGGGGAAACATGTGAGGCAGATTGCAAAATGCAGACATTTCATGGTACTTAGTGATGCCCCAGATGATGTCCATACAAATTTTAGACCTTTTTCATGAAACTTGATAGCGACTAGCATTTCAGAAGTCCAAACAACTAACGACTGCAGTTAAAATAGATTCCTACTGACCCTAACAGTATTGGAGGAGTTTTTAGCATTCTTCAGCTTTGATCTGCAACAGCAAAATCAACAAAAATCAAACCTTTAAGGGACCAAATTACCTTATATTTCATCTTTAAGATTAGTATATAATTGTTTAGGAAAAGTTGGTAAAATTCATCTCCAAGGACCAAGTGCAACTAGGCAATGGTAACAAAACAAAGTTTGATATCATTAACATTCACAAATCTGAGTTTTGTGTTCAGTCTTTTGATCCATTCCGTGATACAATATTAATCAAACTTGCAAAACTTCCTCTCTCATTTGTAGTTCAAATTTCAAAGAAGAAAATATCAAATAGGGGATGAACAAGAAGCCTAGTTCTATAATAGTGTGAAGTCCAATTTTGAGCATCAATGAATGTTAAATTATAACTATTTTCTTAAAATTTACCTGAAAAAACTAATCCCCAATAAATGGGAATCATTAATTAACAGATTCCACAAGAGAAACCGAATAGGTTCCTCATGTGGCTCCAACTCCAAGATCTACTATCCTTCTATCATTGTCTCTCACTCTCTCCCTCCATCTCTTGTGTTTATCGGTTATATGATGCAAAAGCCTATTGATTTTTTGTTTAAAGAAGTGCAGAATTAAGTTATGACACTATACACTGGAAATCATATTTTTTCAACTCATGGTGATTAATTCGTTCAATAAGTCAGTTAAAAAAGCTCTGGTATGGAAAAGGTTATATGAACCATAAAATATCAGTGAATCGAGAAAATGCATTGCTTAGCAAAGCTCACAGCTCTTTGCTAGGGTCTAACTTAGAATAAAGATGTAAGAGACACTTGAACCGAATTTAATGACTTAATGGAAGGAGACTTGGCAAATATAATGATTTAAGCACTGGGAAACTTGTTTGATGGTACTAAGAATATTTTCAATTTCATGTCATCCTTCCGACATTCTCTCCCTCAGGTTTCAAGACCTACTAGTTCAAAATCATATTTTACTGCTGTTCTTGATATCACATTTCCATTAAGCTCATAATTTCATATAAGCTATCATCCATCTTATCAAACCCATTAGTCAATCAAGCACTACAGTATTTGTTCATTTTTCATTCTAATCTTGATCTAATTCAAAAGCCAGGTAAACGTAATGTTCATTGTTTTTCTTTATAGATATCAAATTTCATGCAAAAGAATGCCTCAGTTACTTCAATAAAATTCGAGCACCTTAAGCATCAACTTACATGAACAGCTGCATCCAACCACTGAAGTAACAGATCATATGCTAATAACCCAATGCATCAAGCAACTGACACTCTCATACCAAATTAAAACACCAAAACTTAAAAAAGCAGCCAAAGTAGTAAAATAAATTCACCTGGTAGTATCTCCCATCAAGCTTTCTAATACCATAACCCAACTGAACAGTGCCAAAGGACTTTAAATCAGCGAGAACCCCATTTCTTCTGTAAACGTGTTTTCCCACTCGGGCAACCAAGTCCATCAATGCCTCTTTCTTCACATGGGGTTTCAACAAAAGCATACAATCATAAAGAGGCATTTTTTTTTTCTCTTCTGCCCCTTGTGCGGCTCAACCAGTTCCCTATACTGCTTTCACATTGTCATGTAATAACTAGTCAAATAAATGGAATCTCAAAATTTAAACAAAACCCAATAATATTCTAAAGCTGTATACAAAACCCATGAAGAAATTAATCCGAAGCCTTGTTTGGGTGGTAAGAAAATGTAATCCAAATATTATTAATCAACAAACTCAACAAATAGAGCTATCTAAGCTTCCAAAAAATCAAATGTGGAAAAGAAAACAATTTAAACACCAGAATTGATAACCCTAACACGAACTTAGTTAGAAAGGGATTGGCGTACCGACGACAGTGGAGACGGCGGAGAGGTGTTTGGAGTCGCGGTGCACGGCTTCGAGTGAGAGACAAATGGGGGAAGAAAAACAACGAGTATAGAATGAGTGGCAATTTTGTAATAATATTGAAAGATTATTATTTTCTTACTTTATAATTATTTGTGTATAATAAATTAAAGAACATCGACTCTATTAATTCCACCTATCAAAATAAATTAAAAGTATTTTGAGCCCTAAGATTTGGGGATCGAAATTTCTTGTAATTGGCTACCCAAATTGCAACTAAGAGAGGGTTGAGAGGGATTGTTTGGTGAAGAGTTTTGTTGATATTTTTTTGTTTAATTAATAATAAAAAGTGATTGATGTAATATAAAGTAAAAAAAATGAGTTTTGAATTTTTTTTGTGAGAAAAAGTGATGAAAGTTGTTTGTTATTGTTTTGAAATGATGTTAATTTATTTATTTATTTTTTAAAAATAAGTGAAAATAAAGTTCAAATGTTTAACAAATGAGACCTTATTTTCTTGAATTACTTGGGTACTTGTCCAAGGAGGTGGGTGTCATTGAGCCCCTCACTTATTAGAAGCTCAGACGAATTGCAATTGGATCAACAAATTACAATTAATCTCAATTTGGGATTTAATGTTCATATATCTAAAAGTATATATGAAGTCAATGTTGGCATATTTTTTAAATATTTAACTAATATATAATCATGTATACTTTCATATGTACAAACTTTAAATTTTGATTATTAAACTGATACAATTCATTTCCTTTGAAATGAAGAAGATCTTTATCCCTTCAAATAGAACCTTTTTAACATACTATTATGATTAAGAAGAATTTAGCTTAGGTGCTTTATCCTTGTTTAATTTCATACTTTATCTTTTTTTTTTATTATTTAACTGTAAAAAATTATGAATTAAATCTAGACCATTAAAAAAATTACAGCATATTATATATTATAATTTTTTTATAGCACCCAAGCCAAATCCAATTAAGAATATCTATTATTCTATTATCGTTAATATGTGTCCATCAATTTTTTACCCTTGTGTCTTATTGAAATCATGATATGATTCGATTTGTGTAGGGAGTCTAGGGGCTTCTTGTGATTTGCTCACTTTGCAAATCTGTCTATATTTTTGGGGGTTACCTAATGAGCAAAGCGCTACTATAATTGAAGAATCACCTTATCAGACACTACACTCTAGGTTAAGAAAACAAGCAATGGTAACCTCGTTGAGTGTGTCGATGAGGGAACACTTTGACATCTAAGTCAATCTTTGCTTTGGGGAAAGAGTGATGAACTTAGAAGATTGTTTTGTCATGATAGAACGAGTATAATGGTTTGATACTTTCTAGATAGTTCGTTTTCTTTACGTCATGAGCTCTTTATTTTCTTTGCATGAGCTCCACCAAGCATTCCTTATTATTAAACAATGCTCTGACTGAATGTAGTGTTTGATCACTAACTATAACGAATCACATCTCATGTCGTGTCTTGTCTTTTATTTTTTTTTATATGACTAGCAAAACAACGATATCGAATTAAATGTCACATGCTACCGAGAATATGGCGTTGTTTGATTTTCTATTGAAAATATGAGAATTGACTGAAGTGGGTTTGTCAAAACAAATACGCCATATTTTGCTAAATCCATGTTAAGGAATTGGCAAGGCGATGATCCTTCTTAGACTCGTGATGTATCAAGTTGTTGGGCTCCCAAAAACTTGATTGGGCCTGAATCACTAGCAGAATCGCTCACCAAAAGAGGCCTTATTAGCCCTATCTCGGTCTTGGAGGAGGAATATTATAAAAAGTTTTTTTAAAAATATATAATCCTGGAAAACGTGTAAGAATAAAAGTTTTTTAAATAATATTATAAAAAGTTTTTTATTTTTTATTTTTTTACTAAACAATTTAATCCGAGCCAGGTGGGCTTCAACCAGGACTCATCGTCGCCGTGGCGGTTACCAGGGAATTAAGAGAGATGGACTCGACCGACCGTCCTACCAATTACCAAAGACGTTGACGCGTGGATAAGATCAACTTTGACAGCCATGACCCATGACTCATCAAGGCAGTTGGTCCATTTCTTTCACGACAATTAAGCCATACTCATCAAGACGCGTGGATTAAATGTTTGTCCATCCTTCCTCATATTACAAAATAGCCACCAACAAGGCAACAACGACAACAAGCCTATCCCCTTCTAGGGCCCTCCAGTAAATTACAACAGAAATTAAGGGCAAACCAGTAACACCAGCGTAACAACGTAACGGACCTAATCAATTTGTCCAATCCAATCCTCCCGTGACCGCCCCCCTATCTTTAATCCACTCGCCGCTCGAGGCGGTGACAACATTTTCAATTAAACAACTCTTTTTTTTACAAATAATTTAAACCTTAATCATGTTTAATAAGAGAAATGTTACTTAGCCTTTTTTTTTTTTTACCACATTTACATCAATGTGTTTTTTTTTAAAGAAAAACAAAAAAAAAAAAAGAATGCCATTTGAAAATGTAAAGTATTATTTCTTTTTTTATATTCTATATTGAAAAAAAAAACTTTGAAATAATATAATTTTTAAAAAATGTTACTTGACATTTTTAAGTAGTATTTTTTTTTTATTTAAAAGAAAACAAGTGAATGCGAATATGTCATATTAACAAGAATAATACTTAAAAATGTTAAGTAATATTTTTTTTAATTTTAAACAAACTGATATAACAGTTTACATAATACTTATATAATAATATAACATCCTCTTTTAAAAACATGATTTTTTAATTTTTAGTAAAATGGAGATGAGTCATTTGTACTGATCTTAAACACAGTTAATAATATTTATAGGCAACAGGATAAGGACCTTTTCCATTTTAAATGAATTAATTTTATAATCAAGATTTAAAATGAATATATCTAATAGAATATATGATATTAAATTATTTAAAAAAGTTATTAACATTAACTTAATATACATCGTTGGATTAATTAACTTTAAATCTTAACCATCGAAATGGATATTCTTGGAGAAATGGGGAGGATCGTTTTATTTTCCGCGTCTATAAGTACCTGCCCAACCCCCCAGTCGTATTGTTAAGAAATGCCCTATATCAGTCTCCGTACAGAGAATTTTCCCTTCGTTTTCGTTTGCAATTTCCTTTTGATTCCTTCCCTTTCTGCCCCTGTTTCCCCTTCCCTCGTTGGTAATGGGCACTGTGATTCTTCGCTCCCACGACTGCTTTCAGGGCCGGCTTCGCCATGAAGCCCTAGCTCTAACCCCTCCTCTCAAAACTCGCCGAAACCCTAACCCTAACCCTAATCCTAACCCTAACCGCCGGCGAAAGCGAAGTCCGGCGGGGATCCAATCGAATCTCCAGGACCGAGTTCGGAGAGATCGGTCCGTGGTCGCTAGGGTTCCGGCCAAAAACCTTGTCATGGGCCAGGTCAAGATCCTGAAGCGCGGCGAGAAGTTGGGTCAGACGAGGAATGGTTTTAATAACAACAAAGAAGATGTGGATTTGGTGTTGGGATCCACGGACCGCCTCGGTCCGGACCCGGAGACGGTGCAGCAGCAGATCCGAGTTTCGGAGTTCAAGGTCGTCGACGGAGTCTACGCCGGATCGGCCTTCGTCGCGTCGCCACCGCCGAGTTCGCTTCCGGTGCCGGGGTTCCTGGGGAAGATGAACGGCTCGGCCACCAGCGATTTGCGCCGGTTGTTGCGACTCGATTCGGTCTGATCAAGACCACCAACCGCCCCGAAACGCTCCCTAGTTTCAGCCATCTCGGCGAAACTTCGGGCCCGATTATCGGCTGTGAAAAATCGGAGTTCTTTTCCTGTGTCGGTAGTCTCTCGCGTTAACTCTCGTGGTCTTCCCCTGTATTTTTTGTGAAGAGGATGGCCCTCGAGTGCGAGCAAAATAAAAGGTTAATTCAATCGCAAAGTCTTATAGCATTTTCTTTTCGGAATTTTAACGGCTGAGATTCGATCAGATCAGATCAGATCAATCATTTCCCCCGTTCACCAAAAAATCATAGAAATGATCAAGTAGTTTCTAAGTTTCTTGATGAACAGGATTGTTTAGTGTTAGCTAATGTATATACGGGCGATGTGGGATCTAACTATAGAGGGTAAAGGCGTGTGTTTCTGCTGTGGGTTTTAGGGTTCTTAGAATAGATTTCTCAATCTGTTAAACTCAGTGCGATGTTGTTGGGGGTTCTTTGTAGTTGTTTCTTCGTCTTGTAATTGCTGATTTAGCAATAAAAATCTTAGATTGAGCAGCATACAACTGCTTTCTTCTTCTTCTTCTTCTTGTTTTCATGATGATGATGTAATTTTCTCATGATTGAATCTTTTCGATCTTTTGGTTTTCTTTGTTGCTGAAATGGAATCCAAGAATTCAAATTGGGTCACTTTGGAGGATGATATTTGTTTGAATGGGTGATGAAAAGTATCTGGGACATGAAAACAATTATTTCAGAGCTGAATTCATAGATTTATTTAATAAATATCCATGAAATAAATTCGAATATTTCGTGAAATATATTCGAATTCGAGTAATTTCATGAATAGAATAGTATTCTCTAGATCCCACCAGAAACAAAGATTGCCTTCAAATTCAAATTCAAATATATCTTGCGTTTCTGTTCCCGAGAACACTTTTCAGAAACAGAATATAACATTTGTTCAAATGGCCCCTATACTTCAAAAAAATAAATAAAAAAAACTCCTATGATTGTTTTATTTATTTATTTATTTGTGTTTCTACAAGAAAATATTAGGTGCTCATCTTTCTTGGAGTGGTTGCAAAGGTTTCCACTATATCTTGTTTGGGTTGGAAAGGAATCATCCAATGCTGGGACAAGGATCTGATCCTTAATGAAATGGAGAGTATTTCATCTTTCCATTTAAATTGGTGCATTTAATGGTGGTGTGTATAGAAATTAATGATAAAACCTTTTTTTGAAAAATTGTGTTATTTTGAAAAGGGATAAATGCATTTTTAATCCATTTGATTTGAGATTTTGATAAATAATTTCATGAGTTTTAAATAGTGATAAACTCTAAATCATTTTACTTAGAAATGATGATTAAAATTTGAAGAACTTTACTATAAAATTATCCTAAATCTTTGAGAAGTTATATCTTAAAAAATCTGAAAAGAGTATAATCTGCTTTATTCGGTATATTTCAAATTTGTTATATTGTCTCCCAGCCAATAAAGGTGACTTGAGATAACATCATAAATGATACTTTACTTTTTTAACGAGGGCTGGCACTGCAGCATCATTAGTGGAATAAAGTGCGGCTGTTGATCACTCTAATGAAATAGAAATGAAATAAAGGATTAATATGTAGCAATACTGCTAGGTGGAGTTAAAATAGTTTTAGAGCAATCTATATTCATTGTATTTTATTAAGTTGTGTGGGATAGGGCTTTGACCATATCATTTGAAACACATTAGTCTCTAGTGAGGAAAGTTAAAATCTTTTATGGCATTTAAAATCGTACTGAAATGTATGTTTTAAAAGTTGTCAACGTGAGCAAAGCGGCACTATTGTGCTCTAACAATTCCTCCCTCAACGTGAGGCTCTCATGATTCAAATTCATGACCTTGGCTTTGATACTATTTGTTAGATTGGACGTTTGACTATCTTATCTGAAAATCAATCGGTGTCCAGTGAGAAAAGCCAAAGCCCTTTATGACATTTTAAATCGAACATTACAAGACATGTTCTAAGAGTTGTCCACGTGAGCAGAGCGGCACTGTAGCACCCAACAAGTTATATGTTAAGATGAAGAAATTGGAACTTTTTGATTGAAAATAAGTTTTTATAAACTCCATTGTGTAAGTTAAAAAGGCAAAGTGTTTTTGCAAAGAATAATGTTATATACAACACCACCATCTTACCTCATCTCACTATGATGCGACATTACTAATTTACTTCTACCCTTTGATAAGCACTTGTTAAAAAAAAAAAGGATTAGTCATTGTTATATAAATTATAGTATATATATATATATATATATATATATAAAAGGATTAGTCATTGTTATAAAAAAAATAAAATAAAATGAAAAGTAAAAAAATCTTACAAGGATTGGTTGAGCTTGAGCATTGTAAGATGGTAGTGCGATGAAAATGTTATATATTTACTCTTACTCTTCACCGAATTGGTTGAAGAAATTTTCTCAAATTTAGTTTATAAATTGACATATATCCAAAATAAATGTGATTCTCATATGTATTTTTATAAATGCATATAATTCTAACATGTATTTTTTGCTTTTTTCATCATCAAATAATGGGATCAAATTATTGCTAGCTATGGCCGATTATTGCCAGATTGCTACTTTGGCACTTTAAAAGCATTGGAGCTAGGGACGAATCGATGCATAGACCAAGGGGGGCAATGGCCCTCTTAGTCTTTAATTTTTTTTTTATTAAGTTAAATATATGTATTTTTAGGCTTAAAAGTTAAGCTTGGCCCTTATCAAAAATAAATTTAACCCCTCATTTATACTTTGGTCTCTTCAAATTATAAATCTTGGTTTTGTCCTTTGGAGCTGGAGGACATCCGTTAACTTATGGTGCAACCAGCATACATCCTGACTTGCTAGGGCATCTACCAATTTGTTAGAATATTAAATGATTAAATTCATAATTATTTTTAGAAATATAAATTTTTGAGATAACTAATGATTTAATATAAAGTTAAGCTTGGCCCCTACCAAAAATAAATTTAACCCCTCATTTATACTTTGACTCCTTCAACTTAGAAATCCTAGTTTCGTCCCTTTGGAGTTGGAGGACATCCTTTAACTTATGGTGCAACCAGCATACATCTTGACTATAGGCCATCTACCAATTTGTTAAAATATTAAATGATTAAATTTATAATTATTTTTATTAATTTAAACTTTTAAGATAACTAATGATTTAATATAATATTAAAGCAGAATGTCTGAATTCGAACATTGACTCCTCACTTTATCTTATTGCAATTAAATAGTTTACTTTGAGAGGAAAAATATTAAAATATTAATTAAATTATTAAATTATTATTTCTTGTTGGCTTAAGCTCTTGGGGGCAATTTGTGATTTAACACAATTGAAGTCCAGGTTTAGGTTGATCTCTAACTATCTTTCCTAGGTCAGATTTTGTTTCTGCTCAAGAAAATAAAAAAGAAAAAGAAAAAGAAAAAGAAAAACTAACTAGAGGTTGTAACTTGTTTGGAACCACTCAACTCAAATCTGGATCCTAAATTTCGAAAATCCATGCATTTATGGATGTTTTCGGTGTTTGGAGTTTGTACCGAGTGTAGATTAATTTCATGAAAAAAAAAAAGGAGTAAAACTTTTGAGTTTTTTCACACAACTGAATCCTAAGAAATTTGCATATAAATTTGTATTGGAAACAAATACAAGAACAAATTTACTTGCAAACAAGGTTGCTTATGGGTCAGTGAATCCTCAATAGGAAGTAAGATTATGATCTGGTCTATTATGTGGGATAGGTACCACACATTTATAAAAAGAGAATACTATGTGAATGGTGATTACAAATGACTTTTTTGATACTCTGTATAGGACCTTTTTGAAGCTAGCTCTTCTTGAATCTCTACCAGTTAAGCTTATGGGTCTGTGAGTTCCACAATGGCGTCCCCTGCAGGCACTACCCTCTTCCAGAACCAGTGCTTCCTCCACATGAATATCATCTCCTCAATGGGAACTCCCTTGGTTTCAGGCAGGAATATGTAAACAAAGATGGTCATGATAGTAATCCAGCCAGCAAAGAAGAGGAAGATACCATACTTGAATGTACAGAGAAGGGAAAGAAAAGCCTGAGCTATTATGAACGTGAATAGAAGGTTTACAGTTACTGTAATGCTTTGTCCTGCTGATCGAGTTTCTAAGGGGAATATCTCACTTGGCACTGTCCAGCCAAGAGGACCCCATGAATATCCAAAAGCTAGGACAAAGAGGCAAATTACTAGCACCACCAATATTGAGAAACCTTTTGATAGTTCTTGATCTTTGCCAAACTTCACCCCCAAGATTATCGCGACTATCACCTGTCTCACGTACACAAAGAACGATTAATTAGTTCGAACTCAGAACTTTGATTATGTTAAATCATTGCTTATTATGAAAACTTAAGCTAATAGAAAATAATTTATTTAATCATTTAATTAATACTTAAAATAAGATGCCTACTCTTTTTGCCTTTGTTATATAGATTGGAAGGAACCAAGGAACTCTATAACTCATAAACCAACAAAGATGAACTTTTTGTGTGTGCTGTAAATTAATATGATTGTTGCCTATGTAAAGAAAGTGCTCATGTTTCTCTTACTGAGCTGCTGAGTTAAAGCATTTTACTGACTGAAGGGGAATATTGTTAAATCCATGTTCTGTGAAGCGACATAAAAATGACTGCACTACTCAGAATCTTTAGTACTAGTTTTGATTTTACTTTTCCTGGAAGTGATATTATTAGTGCCTAACTACTTAAGAGTGTTGAATCTTTTACCTGGCATGTAATCATTTGAATTCCGCCGGTTATAAGTAAAGGCCTTCGACCCAATTTATCTACTGTTGCAATAGAAATCAGTGTAGATGAAGCAAGTACTGCCCCAGTCAAAGCTGAGGAATAGAGAGAAGCATTGCCACCAAATCCCATACTCTGAAACAGAACAGGAGCATAGAAGAGAATTGAATTTATGCCTGTGAGGATCTGGAACATTGGCATGAAGATTGCCATAACTAATTGTGGTCTGTTTCTTTTTTCAAGGATGTTACGAAAGGGATGCTTTATTGAGTTTGCAAGCTCACTAGCATCCAGCATGTCTTCAAACTCTGCATCAACATTTTTGGTTCCTCTGATCTTTTCAAGGACATGTCTCCCTCTGTCCTTTAGTCCTTGCTCAATTAAGCTGTTAGGTGTCTCAGGAACAAGCAGGCCTCCTATTGTCATTAACAGAGCTGGAAAAGCGGCCAAGCCCAGAGAGAGCCTCCATCCCCAAGGTTGAATCTTTTGTGTTCCATAATTGATCATGTTTGCTGTAAAGATCCCAAGTGTAGTTGCTAACTGAAACATCATGTTCAGGCCTCCTCGAAGATGTGTTGGTGCCATTTCTGATAAATATAGTGGAACTGCCTTTAAAACAACCATGAAGAAGAGTAAGTCATGTGTTCTTGAATATTGAAACCACAATGGGCTCGTTTGGTAATCCTTTTTAGAGGATGCTTTTTGCTTTTTGGTTATGATGTAACATAAAAGTAAAAATAGTTTTGTGAGTGTTTATGCTTAGCGACCCTAAAAAGGATTAGCAAATGAGCCCTATGTTTCTGATCTAATACTTGAAAAGGTAGGCGAAACAGGATACCTGATTTCCAAATCCAATACCAACACCAAGCATGATTCGACCCAAAAGAAGCATTGCCATATTCATGGCAGAAGCATTTAGAGTTGCTCCAACAAGAAAACTGATCCCACCGCAGACTATACTTGTCCGGCGTCCATACTTCCTTGTGACAGGAGAAGCTATCAGAGATGCAACCAAACCAGCAAGGTATAAAGAAGATGTAAATGCTGAAAGCCCCTGGTTGTTGTACTTGCAGTAGTGGCTTTCATGTGCATGCTGCTTCTTTATATAAACTGTAGGGAAGAATTTTTTAAGAAATGGATCCATCGATGTCACCCCTCCTGTTCATCAGAAAATAGAATTTAGTAATGGTAAGAACACACAACCACACCCTCTCTCTGTCCATGTGCATGCAGACAAAGAGTGCATCTTCCATGTTAAATCATCACTTATCCCATAATCATTATGCTCCTTCTGTGTTTGTTGATTGATAGTTCATGATCATGAAATTAAAACATGGGTTTCCATAATTTTGACATGAAGTGCATTCAAAATTCTATCTTTGGCATATCTCTTCCTTTCATATTATCCTACCCATTATGTTGGCTGTGCTTTTTTAATAAGGTAGAAACCGGTCCAATTTTCATCATTAAGTTCAGTTAAAGATAAACCATGGCTTTGATCTGTACTATTAGCTAGGGAAAGTATAGGATTTGATTCTACAATTGTTTCTCTCTTTTTTTTTTTTTTTTTGTCTCAAATTTGACAAGAAGATTAAGATTTTGATAGTTTATCTATTTTCCAAAATGAAGCAACATGCATCCTCTCCTTTATTTCTTCCTTCGGAATTTTTTGGTAAGGCTGCTATCCAGAATCTGAGCTGGAGTAGACACAAACATGAGAACAGAATTTTTCTGCTATAATTTCAGGATCTGATTTTCCTCTTAGCATCAAATGCAGGCTGAGGCTGTAGTATAGTTATAAATTTCTTAGCTGGTAGCCTGGTATGAAGATTAACACTGGGAATTCAATGGAAATAAAATAAAAAATTTAAAAAAAAAAAAAAAAAAAAAAAGACCACTGTTATGCATTAGAATATCTCCAATGTTTCAATGGGAATAAAAAATTTTGGAAAAATTGGTATCAACAACTCTTTCTTTTCCCCCCAAAGAAAGCAGCCTCTAAAGAGACTATGGATCTGTTTTTTGTTGCATATCTGATTCTATTCTTGACAGATATGCAATACTCTTCACGTGACAGCTGAACTTTTCACTTTTTAATTCATCATTGCCAATTTGCCAGGCACCAAAAGTTCTTCACTTCTTTGCATGAAAACCTTTGGTAGACTCTCTACCACCATAGTAATCATCGAAAAAGCGAAAAATACAATAAAATTTATGAAAATTCTGACTCAAAAAATAAAATAAAGTAATTACCTGAAATTCCAATATCATAGCCGAAAATTGAGCCACCAATAGCAGCAACGGTGCAGGCAATGATCACATATAACGTGACCCTTCCTTGGTACTCTCCAGCTCTCTCTTTGGCCACACCGGCCGGAGCAATATGCCCACCTGCCATCTCCAAACACCTTCTCTTCTCTTGGGAATGAGTGCCACTGCCAGCCTCGGACTCTGCTTCAGTTCTTATAAGGCTGCAGTAGTGGGGTGGAAAAAAAACTGCTCCCCACTTAATTAGCTTTATCAATAAAAGGATTTCTGAAAGTGCTTGACTTGGGTCCAGACCAAAACGTCTGTTCATTTGTTTGTCTGGATGGAAAACATGGTATCTATAATTAAGTTTTTTTCTTTTATTTTTTATTTTTTACTTTGAATAAGTAGGTAGATGAGTTGCATTTATTATACTTGAATTGTATGACATGATAAAGTCTGTACACTAATATTCATTAGTATTGGTTATTGTGGAAATTTTGTAAGACTAAATTTGTATAAGGGTAAGATTTCCTATTCAAGAAATAGTATGGATAAGCATTCCTAGTTCGATCTTAAACATGAATCAATATTTATGTCGGCCACCTAATATTACAAGACAAGTGAAACTATCATTCAGTTAAGTGTCTTGGCGGTTTCTTTCCTTCCTTTGATATTTTGCCACATTGAACTTCTCTCACCTTCCAAGAGGGCATAGATGGAAGTCTTTGAATTTTATATCATTTCGGTGAATTAGTTCGATTGATCGTGATATAATAAAAAATATGATTAATGTGAACTTTTTTCACCTTCTAGAAAGTCGTCAATTGAATTCTTTGAATTTTATATCATTTCGGTGAATTAGTTTGATTGATCGTGATAGGAAGGAATTAAAGGGTCGATCAAATTCTTTGAATTTTGTAAGAAAATAGACGGGATACCATACGTCCATTTGTTACCCTAATTAGATGAGGTAAATTATATGATTTCCAAGGATTTATGCAAGTTGAATGAGTATAACCTCAACTTGGTGAGCCGATCATATTGGCTCGGCTGAATATGTTTGTCAATGGCATTGTGAGATCCATGGTTCAAGGACCAGCGCAGAGAGAGAGAGAGAGAAAGTCAAATGATTACATAAGTAAATCTGTTTTTAAAGTATGTAATTTTTATATGTATTTTTAATAAAATTAACAAAGCATGTAACGTATATTCTTACAACATGTAATTTTTAAATACATTAATTTGGAGGAAAGGTTATCCAAACTTTAAATAACACGAATGAAGTAAAGAAAGTCTGATGACGACTAAAAATTAAAGAAATGCTAATCGTGTTACTTGTGAGTAAGATATTTGTAAAATATTCAACCAAGAGATCATTTGGATCCAAAATGTATATATTAATCTCTCATGAATAAAAAAATAATTCAATTTTAGAGAGGAAGTGATATTTGAGTCCAACTAAATAATGAATTAATCGGTGCATGCATAAATTTTAATTGAGAAAGAATGGGCAAAATAGCCATATACGTCATGTGGGATGAAATTGAGATGGGGGAGCAAAGAAATCATGCGCATGGGAAGAAAGAACGATTACTTGTTAAACTTTATGACTGAATTTGGTCTATATGTATTGCTTGTACATTACTCCGATTAGGATATACGAAAAATATATTATATTTTTTTGTATATTTCATATTTGATTGATATTGTACTATTCTTTATTTATGAGTTGATTGTAATATCATACTTATATTTACTTTACCTATTCACATTTCATTTTGTAGTGAATGATGAATTTAAATTTCCCTACATGGGAATTGTAGGGAGCCATGAGAGGCCACTAATAGGGGTCCTATTGGGGGTTCTCATAGTTTCAGATAGAGATCTTCAATAATCGTGCTGTCCAGATTGTTAACAATTTAGATAATAAATGTAAGAAAATTTTTATAGGGTTTATTTGTTCGAAAAGGTCTGGGATAGTCCGCCCTTCTGCTAAGACATGTTAAGGATACAAATCCTTGAAGATTAGATTGTCCAAAATAAAAAAATTTAGATGATTTGATTATCGTAAATTGAGAAATTTAGTTACATTAATTTACAAGATTCGTTTGTATTTGAAATTATTCAAATCTTTGTAAAGTTCTATAAATAGAGCATTGTGCTCAAGTTAAATAATTAAGGAAACATGTAGCCTATTAAACTTTTATCGTGTGGACGTAAGTCATTGACCAAACTACGTAAATTCTTTGTGTCTTTAGTTTATTAGTTTTTATATAGTATCAGAGCCCAAAAACTCTTACGAGTGCCATCGATCCTTTGTGTGTGTTTTGTTTTTTTCTTGATTTTTTTGTTTTCATCACTTCCGCATCTTCATCCATAACCAAAATCACACCCATAATATCCATTCTCAAACATCACAACCACCATCTGTCTCAGAAAGACTCAACACAAAAAAAAAAACACCCTCTCACATTCAGCAGACATGGAGGAAGAAATCATTGAAACAAAAAAAAAAAAAAAAAAGGCCCAAAGAGGCATATATGTTTGGCTCATGTGGCCTGTTTAAAGGCCATAGTTGGCTTAATTCCGACCAAGGTAGCAGATGCCGGCCAAAGGGTCACCGATGTCCAAGTCTCAGCCAAAGTAGCCGATGTCGGCCATAGTCACCAAAGTTCAAGTTCTGGTCATAGCAACCGATATTCCACTTCAAGCCATCATAGCCATTTTTCAGCCCTTTGATGTTCAAGATCAACGATCACTAACAAACCATTCATCTTGCGGGGGCGTGTTAAGGATACAAATCTTTTAAGATTAGATTGTCCAAAATCAAGGGATTTAGATGATTTGATTATCATAAATTAAGGGATTTAGTTATCTTAATTTACAAGATTCATTTATATTTAAAATTATTTAAATATTTGTAAAGCTTTATAAATAGAGCACTGTGCTCAAGTTAAATAATTAAAAAAACATGTAGCTTATTAGGCTTTTATTGTGTGAACGTAAGTCATTGATCGAACCACCTAAATTCTTTGTGCCTTTTGTTTATTAGTTTCTATAAGACAGATAGGCTCCGTCAGGCTTTTTCATATTTATTGTTTAGAGTGCTTTTAGACAATAAATTATTAGAGATCCTAAATTCCTAATCTCACAACTCCTATCCAAATGCAAGGGACAAGAAAATTTGTTAATTGTTGGAGATCTCAATCCTGTGAATGATATTCAAGCCCCTAACTTCCATATCCAAAAGCAAGATAGAAATATTCTCTACATGTGGAAACTTAATTGTATGTCCCACTTTCTTTAAAAATATTATGTCTATATCGAGTGTGTGAGAGAGATATCAGAGAAAATGAGCCCCCCCCCCAAAACTTTCCATAGTCTGACTTTTGAGTTGTACTTAATTATCAGAAAGAAAAAAGGGGAAGTCCGACTTTGAATTGTAGCCTCAACTTTGGCTATAGGGTTTTAATGTCTAAGCTGCATGCGTTTGTTTCATACGTGATTCTGATTCTTTAATTTGTCTCCATTAGGGTTTTTTTTTTTTTTGGAGTCTCCATTAGGTTGAGTATACGACGAGGACAAAGTTTTTTGGTTTTTTTGTTTCTTTTTTTTTAAAAAAAAATTGGGTGGAGGAAATTTTTAACCTAATATATTAAATTGACATGTGTTTTTGATAGTTGAATAGTCATATCAATTTAAGGATTTGGCTTGAGTGCTATAAAAGCACCCATGCTGTAACCTTTGAAAGGCTGTGATTGATTTTAAAAAAATTAAATTAAATTTCAGCCTTTTAAATATTATAGGATGAGTGCTATTACAACATCCAAGCCCTAGTCTTCAATTTAATTGTCTGAGTTGAAAAAATTGTCTTCAATTTAAGATAAAGGAAGACTTTGTCGTACGAAGTATATGTCTGACCATTTCAAGGAAACATGAGCAATATACAAAGAGGATGATGCTTAAAAAAAAGGCAAACCCAACCAAACAAAGATGAGCTGGTTGGAATGAAACTAGTCTGTTTTTGGTGAAATTTTTTCTACTGCATGGCAGGTTGTGTCATTGAACAGAAAAAATAAAATAATAAATGAATGTATATCACTTGAATTAAAGAAATTTCCCAAAGAGCAATGGAAGTGCTCTGTTTCACAAAATACCCTTCTCAATTTATTAATCTATGCTGAAAGCATGATCAAGTATGTCTACAATAAATGCTTGTTTTTATTTATAGATTATATATGCATTGAGTGAGTTTTAAACCAAAGACTTCATTTTCTACCTTGTAATAAAAAAAGGAAAAAACATAATTTTAACTCTCTATTTTATGGTCTAAATTAAATTTTATATATCTAATGATAAATATGTTGCTACGTCATTCAAAATTAACGTGACACTAAATATATCATTATATGCAACAAAACGAAATCTTAACCGTAAAATAAATTCTCTCTATTTCCTCTATTCCATTTAAACTAAAGTTCATTGACAGAAGCAATGAATTTGATCAATGAGAGGGTTCATTCTCTCTCTTTTCCCCTCTTTCCATCTTCCTTTTCATTCGATGATAGTGACTAGGTTTGAAAACAGAACAAAAAGAAAAAAGAAAAAAGATTATAGATGCCAAAGTCAATTTAGGAAATTTCTTGAACAATTTGAGAGCTATCACTAGTCCTTTTAAACTGAATGTGCTATTACACGTTAGTATCATGTGAAAACAACCTCTCTAGTCTTTAACATGAGGTACGTGCCTGTTGTTTGATCCCATAAATATACTAGGCTACCATTTTTTTCTTCTATTTCTTGCCACTTTTCTCCAAGTGTGTAAGAACACGTGGTCTTGCCACATATTCGCTATTATTTTAAATTGTAGTAGTTCCTATAATCCAACCTCTAAAAAAATGACACGTGTTCTTTAACATGTAAAAAATAAATATATATATATATATATATATCATGTAACTTTTTTGAGGCAATTATAATCCGTTGTAATTTCTGTCCTATTTCAAAAAGGGTAGTTAAGTTGCAATTGAAGTTCTC
The DNA here is from genome assembly GCA_900184695.1 of Betula pendula. Classification (NCBI taxonomy): domain Eukaryota; kingdom Viridiplantae; phylum Streptophyta; class Magnoliopsida; order Fagales; family Betulaceae; genus Betula; species Betula pendula. Next base: position 578,420 of record FXXK01000519.1, on the reverse strand, counting down.
AAAAATTAATTATAATGCTCAGTTTCACTTAATAAGGAACCAATGTAAAACTTAGTATTCATGAGTGTCTTTATAATCCATCAACTTTATGTAAACTACTCATCTTCTTAATATGAAACTGAGGTTCGGCCAAATTATCTTAATTTTCGATGATCGTTTAAAGGGTGATGGGCTTTTTTGTGTACCTCTAATGGGACTTTCATTACTTCACATGACACAAAATCAAAAGGGCTGTGTAACCCATGGAAACTAATTGCATAATTTGTTTGATAAACTGTAATTTGATTTAGTTTAAGTAAGGGACAAAGTGGTCTTTAATCCATTTCAGATTTTGGTTTGTTCTGTTTTCTTGTTTTTTGTTTTTTTTTTGTTCTCCTTTGTGGATCTATTAGATGTATTGCAGAACATGGGTAATCCTTTATTTAGACAAACTGCGTTTTACAACAAAATCATGAAAAATATCCCGTTTAAGAGTGCGTTTAAAAAAAAAAAAAGTGATAGTTTAAGTAGGGGCGTGTTTTTAAAAAAACACGATTTTAAATATTAAACTATAATTTTAAAAGTCAAACCGTATTTTACCAAATACTTAATTGAGTTTTTTTTTTTTAAATAGCATTTTTATTAATTGCATTTTTAAATCATTATTTTTCAAACTGCGGTTGAACCAATGAAAATGATAGTATGATATGTACCACGAAACTTTTGTTTAAGGGGATGTTTGGCAAAGGATTGAGATTGTAGTTAGGGGACTGTTGATTTTTGATGTGATATAAAGTAGAAGGAATGTTGTAAATTTTTTGTATTGAAAAGTGAAAATTTTTGTTTTTTAGTGAGTATTTTATTTGAATGGTAATAAAAAAATATTTGATATAATATAAAAAGTGAAAAAAAGTTGTTAAAAAGTAGTTGATGTGATATAAAAAGTGAGAATGTTTTTTTTAAAAAAAAACAAAGTCGTGAACAGTACAATCACAAGCCCTTGCCAAACGTCCCCTTAATAGTCTTGATAGGCAACGGAGACTTTTTCCTAAGAGTAGCTCGGCGGCTCAAAATATTGTAGTGATACTGGTAGTCAATGTCATGATTAAAGAAATTAATATTATAATTTGACAAATTACACATAAATCCCCTTGGAGTTCTAATGTATATTGAAAACTAATATACTTTTTTTTTTTTTCCTCTCTCATTTTCTTTGTCTTACCTTAGATTTCCATTAAGATCTTTAGGCAGAAGCCCATCTGTCTCACTCCATGATTCGTTCACATTTGCTGAGTCCACTACAAGAACTTTTGATCTTTAGAAAGATAGTTTTGAAATTCAATTTTGTTTGAGAACTTTTTGGCTATAAAAGAGTACTAATCCATGAAAATAATGCCAAAATAATCATATCTGAAATGGGTCTACATCAAATTTCGTAGCTTTATAATTATGTGTTCCCAAGACACAAGTTCAAATGTCACATCAATAATTAAAGATGTGTGACGTCCTTAACTTGTATAATGTGTTTACATACACATAATATAAAAATAAGGGAAAAATGTAAAATTGGTCTTTGTGGTTGACCTAAATTACAAGTCACTCCCTATGGTATAAAAAAAAACTTAAAAGTCCTTGTGGTTGACCAAAATAACCAATCACTCCTTGAAGCAAATTTCCGTCAGTTATTTTAACAAAAACCGTTAATCTGCCACACCAGTCATTTTAAAAATAGCATGCCACCCTATTGTCTGACGTAACAGACTAACGGTTTCTGTTAAAATAACTGACGGAAATTTGCTTCAAGGAGTGATTTGTTATTTTAGCCAACTATAAGGATTTCTGAGTTTTTTATTATACCACAAGAAGTGATTTGTAATTTAGGCAAACCACAATGACCAATTTTACATTTTTCCCTAAAAATAATGTGAACCAATATTACAACCACAAAGAGCCCTTACGTTGTACAATGCTATGAAATATAATTTGGACCATAAAAGATCATATTCCCTTTGAAACATCTTTGAGATTATGGCCTGATGGGGTTTATTAGTTTTTTTTTTTTTGAAACAATGCCTTTCTTGACTTCATCACCAGTTGAACTTGACTCCAAGTTCACACTATACAAATTTTTATTTATTTAGTCATTTTTCAGGTAATGGTTGGACGTCGCATTACAATATTATGTTTAAATCAGTTTATGGTATCAGTATCATCGTCGTCGTCATCATGATCATCATTACTTCTTTGAATCTCTTCTACACCTTCATACAAATATCTTTTCTTTCTTATTATTATTCACCATCATTATTATTATTTTTCAATTGGAGTTGAAGCCTCTAAAAGCAATGAAGCAGCTCATATTTGTCAGACAACTAATAAAGTAATGCCAATGTAAATTGGACTGAGATGGTTATGTTAGGTTTATTAAGCGGAGTGCATGCCATTCTATGGCTCCTAAAAAATTTAGGACTGCTTTTCTCCAAACTAATCTATTAAACTGATATGTCCTCAAAACATGTGATTCTCATGTGCATTTTTAATAGAGTATGTGATTGTCACATTTGAGAATCACATGTTTTAAAGACACATGTTAGTTTAATAGACCGTATGAAATGTTTCAAAGAAACATTTGAGAATCGCATGTTTCAAAGACACGTGTTTACAAACTAACAAAAATATCTTGCTCTTGACCTATAGGGAAGATTTTGAAATTAAATTAATTTCTAATTTCTTGGATCAGAATAAGAAGTCTACTTTATGCAAATTTCCTTTTGAAAATTACATTTTCAAGGTAACAAGCATACATGTCGAAATTTTTTTGTAAAATACTCATTTTTTTATGATTTTTCAATTCTCCAACTGGGCAGGTCGTACGAAATGTAATTTAAGCAGTTAGCATCAGATATACAACCAGATTTCTAAAACCAGATATACAACCAGATTTTGTGGAGCTTAATAATTCCCGATTGGAAGGAATATATTTTTGGTAACGTTGAATTTTGCATGTGATGCAAATGATAAATATATGATCACCTTCCTACTCAAAGTATACCACTCAAGAAGCCCCTACAAAAAGCAAAAGATGGATTAAGGATAGATTAGCATATAACAACTAGAAATATCAAGAAGATGGATGTCTCTTACCAAAATCCTGCGGCTTTCTTAGTTTCATTTCTGCATTTGTTAATGAAATGAATTGGTTCAATCAGGACAGTGGTTTTAAAAGTTAACAGCAAGGAGAAAAATAAAAAGTCAGAAACAATCATAAAATTTCTCACATATAACAATTAAATGGGAGTTACCTAGGTTTTCCTTCGAAGGCATCGTTAAGTTCATCAGTGTTTGGCCTTTTAGGAAACGTTGACAAGATAACATACTTTTCCTTTCCGGATAGTCCATCCACCCTCTTATACAGTTCATAACGATATGGAAAAGACATCCTAAAGCAATAAGGTGAGACCACTTTACATAATTGTTTATGATAGAATATAAATTAAATGATTAAATTCATCATTTCTTATCAGATTAAACTTTGAGGATAAATGGTAATTTAACAGTTTCATAGTAGTATTCCAGGAAATAGAATTTTGCAGCAGGTAAAATTAACTCATCCATCCATCTCTTCATTAGAGAGTTTGTGTGGTGATTAAAGTACTTCACACAAAATTAATCCAAATAAAATTGATGGTAAATCTAGGACTGTACTTCATTTTCGAAAATTGAGAACAAGCCATCATTCTCAACAAATAATTATAAATAAGAAAAAATAAAGATGACCAAGAGTTTGGCTAACTTATAATAAGTATTGAACTGGCAATATCTATACCTGAGAGCACCCATAATTGGATACTGGGTTCCTGCATAATAGAGAAGCCGAAAGAAATAACAATTTTCGAATGAGGCAGCATACTCCAATCTCTTGTCCCGACCCATTGTCTGTAAGCGAAATGGAAAAGTTATAAATTTGATGGGTTTGTATTTATGTAAGTATGTCAACTCACAGGGTTGTACTTACTTGCATGATACCACTGGAACCAGGTAAATCCTGAATTTGTGGAAATCCATATATATCAGTTAGACAGATAAACAAGTATATGCAGAAAATTCTTTGAAAAAAGTGGTTCAAGGCTAGCAGCAAAAGCATAACCGTATGCCAGAAAAGACCCTACATAGCTGAAGATATTACAGAACCTGAATGCCTGAACTAAATGCAAGCAACCCTATAGATCAAACAGTTCAATCTGATTTTCCTCAATATGATTTCAGGAAATTAGTACTGTCTTTCTCTTAGTGTATTATGGAAGCAAATCAAGAAGAAAAAAGAAGGGATAAGAATATTAAAGTTGCACTTGAAGTTATGATCTCTGCTAAAAAAGGATCTGGGTTAAGACGTAATGCTTAATATCACTCCAAGTGCTATCTATGTAATACGAGTAATGCTACATGTCACCCCTATGCCCTTCAAAAACTGATGTAGCTTTTAAAATTACTATTGAATTTATGATAGCCTAGTATTGAATTTTAATCTAATGGTAATTTTAAATGCTACATCAATTTTGAGGGGATACAAAGGAGATATGGAGATGACATTTAGCATTACTCATGTAATACTGGTTAAGTCTGATGGTATCATAAATCTAATAAAAGAAAATAGCTGAGCCTGCAAGTCATGGAGGTCAGGCCAAGAAACTGACTTCATAGTTTAATTTCAATACGAACTGTTCTCAAATTTACTGAAAAATCCTATATATATGGGCCAATGCAGGACAGAGTGATAATATGTTATAAAATACATAATCATTCCATGAAAGTGATAGCAGCTGAAGTTATAAAAGGAACTGAACCTTGAGCCTAGGATTGACAAGAATAACTGATCGGTTCCCAGCAGCATCAGTCATAGCTTTTAGATCCTGCGTATTCAATCTGAAGGCTACTTAAATCGGAATAGTAAAACTAAAGCACATTATATAGATGCACTCTCCAATAAGTTTTAGAAGAAGATTTGCTCTCAGGTTCCATACATCAATAATACAATTCCCAACAGCATTCTGAGGAGCCACTATGATAAACATGTCATCTTGCTCATCAACCTCTTTGGCACCTGCAATTGCAAATGAAAACCTTAAGAATATGACAGATAAAATTTGTTAGCTAAATAGTTTTGCATACAAAAGAAACCATCATACAGTTTTCATGAGAAGCACCATTGAAAGAAGGATTGGCAGTAATAGCAGATCTTGTTTATGATGCCTATTTGTAAAAGATTTTGTAAATATTAATTATCCCCACTGTAACGACCCAATGAAAAACACTAGCCACATCTGCACTATCACCCCAAAATGCTTAGTCAATTTGGAGCTTCCTTAGAATTCCTTATAAAACCCAGTTTCACATAGCAACTAGACAATGTGGGACTTAGTACTCATGACTATCTTTATAAACCACTCATTCTATGTGGACTATTCTTTATCTTCTCAAGATGGAACCGAGGTGTTATTAGGGAAAAGCACTAGCCATATATGCGCTATCACCTCAAAAAGACTAGTTAATTTGGAGCTTACATAGAATTTCTTATAAAACTCAGCTTCACCTAGGAGTTAGCACTTATGACTATCTTTATAAACCACATTCTCTATGTAGATTATTCCTTATCTTCCTAATATGGGATAGAGGTGTTATATCCCCCTCTAAAAAAAAAGAACAAAATGAACAGATTTATAAAATATTTATACATGTGGGGATTGCCATTGTATCTTTTCTTTTTTTAATAACAAGAAGAAATCTTGTAGTCACAGTTAAAGACATGAGGATTATACTGTGTAACACCTGAGTAAACCTTGAGTACTTGAACTATCCTTCACCCAACCATTAGATCATTAAGGGGGTTCGAACATTGGCCAACAATATGAGGAGCATACCTACTTATCAGATAAGGTGACCCTAGGGGACTTTTCTTTCTTTCTTATTTTTTTTTTCCCCCTTCTTTTTTTCATGATAAATCAGTGCCATAGTATGCAATTAGCTCTCCTATGTAATGAAATTGTTAAAATCTAAACAATCAGCATAGATAATGATGTTCTTATAGATTGAAAATGTGATACAAGGTAGGTATTTTAGCAATTATGTATTCTAGCTCAACAAAATGGACAAAACAATAACACGTCATGATGAAAAAATACGATATATGTTTACAAAACACATACATTGTCTTTAAAAAATGACTATTTACCCTATTTTTTACTTATCAAAAAAAAAAAACAAACAAACAAACACATACAGAGTCTATGATACAAAAAATTAGGACATACAGAAAATGAAGCTGGGAAAATGTAGCCAAAATTTGACATACTCCTTTCTTTCTACTGTTTATATAGTTTTTTTTGCAACATCTTACTAGCTGATGGAACAAAGCTAATGCATGTAAATCCTAGCCGATAAAATAAATTCAGTTATTTGCGGACACACAGCTTTTCTGGATGCATATAAGTTGCATGTGCATCTGTGCCCGATTTTTATTAGTGAATAAGAATGAACCGAAAAGTGATATAGAACTGACAAGTTGGCTATGGCAATAAGATGCAGAACTTTTTTCTCAGCATATTTTGAAGTTAAGAAAATGATGGATTTTATTGTCAAGTGGCCATGCAAATAGATGGAGATACGTTGTCGCATCAACCAGTCAACATGAATATCAATATCCTACCTTTGCTATTTAGCATCATTATACAAGCTTTGTTTGATAACTGTTTTCAAGGACACAACAAAGATTCTAGAATACCAATATCTGCAGATGCAATTCCATAAAGATGATAAACAAAATCACATGCTGAGGTCATAAACTACACATGATTTTCTGTTCAGTTCTATACCTACAGAACCAATCTTGACAAAGTTCTCCAGTGCACCATAATCACCCCAATCCATAAACTCTAAGATCTGTCGAGTACCAGCAAGCTGCAATGGCATTCCAGCTTGTGCACCTTTCCCCATTGATCCTTGCACACAGACCTGGAACGTTTAGAGAACCGAATAAACACGATGCTCATATTATGATATTATTCATTGCAAATCATATTAGAGGTAACCAGGATAAAAGCACCTTGACACGCTTTCCATCGTCAGCAAATGAAAGAGCAAGAACTCGAACAAGTTCCATTAAGGTACCTATTCGATAAACATCCTGTGCATCATAAGATATTGTTAAATCCAAACAGACACTTGGTAAATTAAGGTAAAAGTCCTTACCATTTCTGGGTTCAGCTCTGGAATGTTAATCTCCACCTGTTAATTTTACATGAGAAATTAAAGAAGATTAATCTGGTTCATTGGGGGAGACATCTTTGCAGACAGTAAAGCTACTTAGGACAAATTAAATATATGGTGTAACTTCAAATTGCATTGGCAAGAACAAACTTTCGTCTCTCCCTCTCTCGTCTACCCCTTCTCCTAGTACTTAGCTATACATTTTAGGTGGTGTTGTGGTGACTAGTCTGTAAACCCTTTTATTTCTCTGAACTTGAGGCACCTCATATCCATAACCTTCCTAAAACCATGTCCAAATAAATTTATCATATGGATCATACTGATTTAAGTAATTACATATATATTCTCTAAATCCTTAAATAAGCAAAAAATAAATAAATAGACAAATAAAAGAAATATCAGTTTTTTTTTTATAAGTAATAAAAGAAATATCAGTTGTTAAGCAAATGCTGTTTATTTGCTGGAAATCATGGTGTATCTTATAGTTTCCACCAAGCATGCAAATCAAAGTTCATAAACCACAATTTTCAAAATGGATATTTGTATATGATTAAGAGACAAAACATAAGAGAATGAATTATATGGAAATCAACACCTAAAATACAAAAATATAAATTGGTTGCTTGATGACAAATAAATTGATATCAGTGATCTACCAGAATAAATTAGTCTCCAACCAAAAAGAAACAAAGACCAATATCAAACCTTTAGTCGAGTTCTTTCATCATTAATGGCCCTTTTTGTTGCTTCTAGCACATCATTATAGAAATATTTCCTAATTTCCCTTGAGTGAGGAATGTTATTCAATCTAGTAGGAATTCCTTTCCAGCTATCCTGTAAAAAGCTGAAGTAAAATAAGAAAAGACATACAACACAGATTATTTAATGAAAGCTTTATGTGAAAGTGAAACTTTAAATACAGAAAACAATCATCAAATAAATTTTATATTTTACAAACCATACCTGCCTTGCAGAAGCCTGATTCCTCTGGTACTTACTTTCAAGTACTGCATTCCCTGGTACAAAGAATGAAACAGATGGAGGTTGATAAACCAAAGAACCTTAAGCTAATTACTGGTACAAGACTAAGAATAGTTAGGTTTATTATGTTCATGGCCCAAGTCAAAGTTAATATTTATCATCAATTGCTGAAAATATCATGGGAACTTCAATTTTAATATGAACTTAGATATGAATGTTAGAACATCATGCTGGTTTTATAAATTCTTCCAAAAGCAACTAATTTCTTAAGCAATAAGCGGCTTCCCTTTCTTCCCATCTTGTCGTTTCCAAATCCAAACTGAGCCTAAAGGAACCCTAATTCCAGTAAAAAGAACTGAACGCCCAACAATGCTAGTTCAAGGAATACATATAGCCAACTTAAACTACTTAAAATCAAATTAATTTATCACAAAGCTTAATGGCTGACTGAAGTACCAAATTAAGTAAACTATAAAAGAACGGAAACAGTTAAAAATAGATAATGTCTCCCAAAAGACAATCAAGAATGGAAGTACTAACCATATAGAATCTGAAAAATAATATCTTGAAACAATAATTACAAAAAAATTTGCATTATAGATTAATCTTGTGTACACTTAACCAACACTTCAAAATCCTGAAAATACTTACCTGATTTTGTTGTCTTTATTGTATCTTTCGGCACTTGCAAAAGCAAAGATTCTATTTCTTTGAAAACTTCTTCTTTTTGACGATTTCCATTGATCTGTCATCGCAAGAGACAATGCTACATATAAATATCATTGATGTAAATTCATATAGATAGGGGCAAAAAAAATGATAAAATATTATCAATTTGCGGACACCTTATTCATTATGTTCAAGTACGAGGATGAGATTGCTTCTGCATTTTTCTTGTATATTTCTAGACGTGATTTCACCTAAAACACAAATAAAACAAAGAAAATACAAGTTAGGTGCTAGGCGAATGAGCTCGTAGTACATCAGGTTAAAAAGACAAGACTAGTAGTACACTTATGAAACCTAATGTGAGTCATACCCAAAGTCACGGATCAGATACAATCGTTTAGAAGGAAATACAGTGTACAGGTGACAGAGTAAAAGAGATAAAAATGTAAGATTGCAACATACTTTTTCCTCTGTATCATCAGGGCGAATAACAAGTCTGGCTTTAATTTCCTCAGTCTCTGGAGGGAAACTTTTTACATGGTAAATCTTCCTTGTTACTGGATCTAGTCTTCTACCAATGCATCTGTCGATTAGAATTTCATCAGGAACCTGGGTATTAAAAAACACATCTATGTAAAAGATCACTTTGATAAGTAAATGTTTATGTACTGAACGACTAAAATGAGTTTAACAAAGATTGTAAAAGATGCCATGAAAATTTGAGTCAAACACTAAAGATGATAAACACAGAAGATTTTAAGTGTAAAGGCACAGTTGATCCTTAATAAACACTGACAGGAAACAAGCTCTTTTGGTTTAGTGATACCCCACAACTTTCAAACATATGATATCAAATATGGAATTCTATGCATAGAAAACACAAAAATAAGAATAACATTGAAAGAACAAGCAATTGGACGCACGATATTAACATAAACGTAAGATTACTACTTAAAAAAATAAAAAAAAGAAGCAACGGACTGATTCCATCACATCAAAGTCACTCTAGTATAAACTTACCAAAACAAACTACTTTATAAATGAGTATGTCTAGCAAGCTCTTCTCTGGAAACTTTTCAAGCATTTAGGACAATATGAAGTTTATTTTTTATGCAGAAGTCTATGATCGTCAATATACCAGATAATCTTTTGAGCTAAGTAGGTAAAACAAGTTGAATGGAAGGAAGGAAAACAAGTAGACAATGACCAATATATAAGAACAGATAGGATATACATGTGATTCACATACATTTAACACGATATAAACATCTGGCCTAATTTTCAGTTTTTCCAGACTTTGTGCCTGGTCAAAACTCCGTGGGTACCCATCTAGAAGCCACCCTCTTTCTTTTGCGTCTTCACGTGATAATCGTGATGTGACCATCTACAAAGCAAACCATTAGTATTCTAGACCATATGAGAAAGAAGAAGCAAACACAAATGTGAGTTAGAAAATTTCAGTACAGCTGTCACGATTTCATCTGGAACTAGACGGCCAGCATTCATGAATTCTTTTGCTTTATTTCCAATTTCTGTCCCAGAAGATACTTCAGCTCTTAAAAGATCCCCAGTTGATATGTGGACCAATCCAAACTGAAGAACCAAGAAAAAGGAGGCATGGATGAATACTGAAGACCAAGATGGACTTCTAAGGTGATGCAGCAAGAGTACATCTTTTATATAAATGCAACAAGTAAAAGAGCAATAGACTTTTTCCATCTCAAAAAAACTTGTTTGTAATTTGCCTATAATTTCCAAGATTAGCCAATTCATCTTTACTGGACCGATTGGAGAACACAAAATTGCCCCTCTTATTGCCTTCCAGTATCCAATGGAATCTAGCCCTTCGACATTATGTTAACGATTGCTATTTTTTTGCCTATGGAAATTTAAGGGCATTGAAAACCCCTGCATGCATTCAGCGAAATGTTCCCATTTCTTCTTCAGACACCTTCTTCAGTAAGAACACCAATGTTACACAGCTTTTTTTCATCAAGAAGTTCAAATTTAGTCATTTATACACTTCTGTTGGCCTTGTATCACTCTACAGGTACCCAACATCCAGAGTATTGAAGAAAAGGGATTGATTGATTACCATCTATAATTGTCAACTTGTCATCATATACACCCACTATGTAACCAATTTCACCATCTCAAGTTGTTAAGATAATTTTAAAGATTGAAGAGTTTCCCAAGTTGATACATTGCTCACAAATAGTCATTTGATCTTAAACAATAAGGCCGACATGAAAATATCAGGAAGAGAATTCTGCACAAACTCAGAATTGTATAAGAGAATTCGTGGCTATCAACCCAACGCCTAAAGTTCAATAAAAGGAAACATGCCCAATCATTGAAGAAAATAGCATTCTTCAAAGAACTAACTTGATCTTATTGCTTATAGTAGCTGCAAATACACGACAAGCTCTAATATTCAGTACAACATGTTTGCAGTACGATTACCATTTACCAATCATATATATATGCTTACCTTCTGGACAATCAACTCACACTGAGTCCCTTTCCCTGACGCCGGCGCACCCGATATCATCACCTTCAAAGGCTCGCTGCTCACTGAACAATTCACCTTCAGTCCCTACCAAAAGAAACACATTATATGAGACCAGAAAACAATGGAATAGAATCTCAATGTTGGCTTAAGGAAAACAAAAACCAACTCTGCGTTTTGGGTTAATCCTCAAATGGGTGTCACCGAAGACGCAGAACGAGCGACGACGACGGTGGGTAGGAGAGGATGGTGGAAGAGAAAGAAAGGAAGAAGAAGAAGAAGAAGAAGAAGAAGGAAGAGAGAGAGTGGAGAGAGGAGAGAGAGAGGGAGTGGGAGTGGGATACACATTGGTGGAGTGAAGAGAAGAGAGTGTGGTGGTGGCTAACATCGTTGCTCAGAGAGAGAGTTTTGGTTTTGGCCCTTTTGGGTGCGCAGAGAGATTAAAGGCGAGAGAAAGTGGAAAGGCTTTTGAATAAGTGGCTGATACTAAACGTTGCCAAACGATAAAAGAACATCGTTTATTTGTATTCGACATTTATTTATTTTTTATTTATTTATTTATTTTTAATTTTTATTTTAACTTTTGTTTTTAATTTTTTCTTCACCTCTTTCTTTGACATCTTCTGTTTTGATCGATATAGTATATTCACCTGGTGGCCTCGACCACTTTTGAGGGGCTTCAAAGGTAGTCTTGATCATTTTGATGGCATTGGGATGGTCACAATCACCGCCAGAGAACCTTGTGAATTCACCACGAGACACTCTAGGGTGGTACAGCCACCCTCAAGTTTTGTTGTTGGGGTGGCCGGCCACCTATAGCTTCAACATTTTTATTTTTTTTTCAAAAAAAAAAAGTTTGATAGAAAAAAAAAAAGAAAAAAATAAAAGGGTTTTTTCTTTCTTTTTTTTTTGGAAATGGTTATGTATACCTCCCATTTTTTTTTAAGGAATATATATTCTTCTTTGTAAGGAAATAATTATTCTCATTAGAATAGCTATTTCTAATAATAGGTCCCTACCAAATAAAAAAAGGACAGAAATTTCCTACAAACTGGTTTGTAGAAAATTGCTACAAACTAGCTTGTAAAAGTGACATGTTTTCTTTAAGCATTATATGCTAATTTAATAGCATTAATGATAAAACATCTGAAATTTAATAGCATTAATAATAAAACATATGCTTTTCAAATGCTTAAAGGACACATGTCACTTTTACAAGTTAGTTTGTATGAATTTCTTATAAAAAAGTTTGTAGGAAATTTTTGTCCAAAATAATTTCAAAACAGTAGAAGGATCCTTGGTCGAGTATGTGGCTTGACTTACTCCAAGGTGACTCAATCTCGATTGAGCAGTCATTTTTCATAGTCACGGGTCCTGCTTTAGCATCGTTTCACATTTGCAACTGTAGGGGCGATTTGTGACCTTCCAATTTTCCGGTGAAACCGGGGACCGAAAGGTCGTGAGAGATAGCAAAAAGATGCATAAATTTCTAGGCTAATTCAGTGTCTTGTGGATGCTATCTATGAGGTAGTTAGACACGCCCTTGGGGAATCTTTTGGTCTTTTAAAAGGACTCAATCAAAGGGCACAAACAAATGAAGGGAAAGCTTGCTGTTTTCTGAGGTTGGTTTTGAGATGAGAGTAGGATACACACGTCGGAGAAATCCGTTGTCTAGAGAGAGTGGAGCGATCTCAAAGAGTTTTCTATTCAAACTATATGTCTTTCTCATTTGCTGCCACTCAACAACAGCAGGTCTCAGCTCTGCACATTCCTAGAAATTTTTTCTTTCTTTCAGCTAAAGATTGTTATCATCTGGTGAAGAGCCCAGGTTGTGCAGATATGGTAGCGATACAATCTTCTGGATCTATGGTTGCTGATATGATTACTGCATTAACGCATACGATTGTCAAGCATCGCAAAATGGAACCTCTAAATGTAGATGTTTGGAAGATGAGAATGCAGTTGCTTCTCAAAGAACAGGATCTTTTTTTTTTCATTCTTGAGAAAAGAAACCCGCAGATCTGGCGCTAATGACTTCTTCAATCAAGTGATGTTGTTGTAGCCAAACAAAAAAAGAAAGCATATGAACAGCATCTATAGTTGTGGACAGTAAAAAAAAGTCGAACTGTGGAATCCCTAAATCAAAACACACTAGAATAACTTCAAACACTGGATCTGCGGATCTACGTGTATTCAAAAATTCTGGTCTTCTTCAATCAGGTTCTCAAACCAATCAGGGAACTTCCAAAGATCAACTATTCCCATTTTCTTTTGACCAACTATGGTAGATATGACATCAAGCTCTATATTTAGCTATTAGCCTTCAGACTAGCACCATTCCTTGCTTCTTATAAGGCTAAAAAAGGTAATGTAGAAATGATTGAAAAAAGGACTAACCCCCCCTTTCGGAATCTACTCGAACTGAAGCTTGGTAAACTTTTGTTAAGTTCTAGAACAAGATATAGAATAGAATCTCACGGCTCTAGAACAGCAGCGGCTTACCAGCTGCTGAAAGCGGTTCCGGGTCACCACTCGGGCAACTGACTGATCAGGGTCTGTCTCTCCAATGAATGGTTCTGCTCCTGTATTTTTCCCTAGCTATTGTTGCTTATACTCGGGTCGATCGGCCATAACCACTTCTTCTCATCGAGAGTAGGTTCTTTTCAGGTACAAAAATAAAATCAACATTTGATACCTCTTCTGACTTTCCGTTTTCCAACAGCAATTACACATTCCCTCGGCCTCTGATTACAGTCGAAATGCCATTGCCCATATATGAAGAACCTAGTTCTTCAATCATATCTGCACCAAATTATTCCTTTCGGAGGAAAATATGATGCGAGGACCCGATCCACCAACTATCTGAAATGTTGGCAAACAGGGCCATAGTAGTGACCAACACTACCTTTTTCTGATCATCATGGCTTTTTCCCTTTGCCCTTCTTTTATGGGCCACTCAAAACTCAAGTGACCTTTTTTCTTGCAGGACCAACACTCTATGTTTTTCAGGTCCTTCTGCACTCACTTTGTGCTTATTCTTCTTTTGAAACATATTCTTTTGCGCAGCATTAGTCTTTTCAGACTGCTGTTCAAATCTCTTTTCAGCTTCTGCCTAAAGAAAATGGTCAGATCAATCATAGTTAAAGGAGGAGTTTCACGGGAGAGAGTGGTTGTCAAAGACTCGCACAAGCATTTCCCATAAAAGAACATTGTTTATTTGTATTCAACATCTTTTGTTTTTTTTTTTTTTTTTCTTCTTCTCTTTCTTTGAAATCTTTTGTTTTGCTTGATATAGTATATACACTTAGGTGGCCGACATCTTTTGTTTTGTTTGATATAGTATATACACTTAGGTGGCCGCGATCACATGAGGGGCTCCGAAGGTAGTCTTCCACTCTCGATGGCATCAGGGTGGTCGCAATCATCCTTGGAGAATCTCGTGAGTCTACTACGAGGCTGCCTTCGGGTTCTGTATTGGGGTAGATATTTCTTTGAAATAGTTATTTCATTTTAGGAGTCTATTCTGCAAATCAAACGAGACTTTAAATTACATAATGTAAACCAGTATGATAAATGGGTATGAATAAGAATTTGGTTTAAGTGTTATAATTTTTTTTAATGGCTGAGAATTATTTTAGTTTTCATTAAAAAAGAGAGAAAATAAAATTAAATCTTAATTACTAAAAAAAACTACAGTACACATAGTATAAATTTTTTACATAATCTAAACCAAATCCGTAAAGAATAAGATTACTAAAAATCGGCAAGAGCATCATCTCTCCATGTAAATGAAATAAAGCCGTCGAATTTACTATTCAAATTTTATTTTATTATCATATTTATTATGTATATATACACCATAAAATGCATATTCTTCATTTCAAGTGAAATTGAGAAGATCTTAATCCATATAATGTTTTAAATTTTAATTTATTTCTAATTAAAGAATTTAGATATTTCATTCAATATATGACATATAATTAGTATAAAGAAAATTAAAGATCATAGGTGATGGATATTAAAATATCACAATATAAGCTTTTTAATTTTTAATTATATTTTTTTTGTAGACTCATTTCAGTTATAAATTGAGAAATGTGATTATTTTCATTTTAAATAAAATAAAAATAAGTTATTTTATAGTTAATATTTTATTTTATTGTATTTAAGGTGATGCATGATGCTACCTGCAGGTAAAAGGCCGGCTCCTTTAAAATTATGTTAAAAAAAAAAAAAAAAAAACCTTTAGCATATTTGGTTTTTTATTATTATTATTTCTAATTTTGTCCCTCTTGAGAGGGCTCCACCCTCTCAGGCTTGTACTTCCCTTTTCTTTTCACTGTAGCCAAGTAGGTGGGCTTGCGGCCCTCTTTGCAGTTTAGTTTTCTTTATTTTTTTGTGGCTCTCTATGGCAGGTCCATCCGTTGGCCACCATCCAAGACATTGACGTGGACCTCCCTTTTAGTGGCCCTAGATTTCGGCCCATTTCAGCAATTCAGCATTGGTTAGATTGGTCACGTGGTCTGGTGTCATTGTTAGGGACTTCCTTGTACCCTTGTTCTTGTTAATGCAATTATATATAGGCAAGAAAAAAAAAAAATTCTTAACACCTTATGTTCCTATTTTGCTATTTTTTTTTTTTTTTTACTAGGCACGTACCTATTACAGCGGTAATTATACTTTGCAGAGAAACCTCTACTAGAGGATGCTCAAGTTCGAAGTTCCTGAGGCCTACCGACTACATACGCTAAAATTGGACAACTGAATTAAATAATATATATTGTCTAAGAAGGGGAGGGTGCGAAGAAAGGAAGAGAACTCCTTCGATATTGTTTCCGTAGTAAATACATCATTATAATGATCTATTTGTCTTTAAAGAATAATAGAAGACAAATAAAAAAAGAACAGAAAAAAACGGGTGAACATAATAGATAAGAATATTTTATTCTATATTGGATGATTTACAAGTAATCAGTATGATTGTTAAGTGAGGGTCATACGTTTCACAAACACAAGGTTATGTTGGAGCGATACACTTAATAACCTGTGCTAAGAAGGGTAAAATGACTACCAAACCCAAGGTTAAGTGAGGGTGATAAGCTTAACAAACCCGCCAACAATTAAGTAGCATATACGTTTAATTGAGTGGTTTTGCGGGGTAATATGCTTAACAAGTCAAAGAATAAATGATTAACCACTTTTATGTTCTATATGTATGCCCGTGAATATAATATGTATTATAGTATGTTGTGATTTAACTAATATTTTCCATTATTATATGTAGTAATTGATTTTATCTGCATTATCGTAAGTGTGAGATTATATATATGAAACTCTAAAAAAAAAGAAAAATTATAGTTTTGATTCTATTATGAAAAGTCTCACTAAATTAAATGATTTTTTACATTGTTTTGATACTCAAGTTCTATGAGAAACCATGAAATTTTTTTTTTCTAAATACGTTTTGATCTTGAAAATTAATTAATCTATTTTCAAAAAAAACGAGGGGTCACTCCTTATCTGAATTATAGAGTAAATAACAAATTGACCATAAGCTATAGAGTAGATCTAGGTCGCTATAAGTATTAACCGTACGAATTAAAAAAAAAAAAAAAAGCTAGAATATCTACTTAAATCCTTCTCCCATCTTTCTAAATATCACTATCATCATTGGATGGATGGGTCCTACACATAAGACATACATAAATTCATAGATCTAATTGTGATAATAATATTTAAAAGGATGAGAGAAAAATTTAGATAAATATTCTAACATTTTTCATTAAAAAAAAAGGCATTTACCATACACCGCTGCACCTTACGTCTTCACTTACGTCGGCTTCTGCAACAAATTAACAGACAAATCACCACATTTCTCATATGTTTTTTCAAGGGAAATTGACGTCATGACGTCGAGCCAGATATTTTGGTACAACTTGCAAGAATATTTCCTTATCAATCGTAGCTGTCTAAAGAGTCTAAAACCGCGGATAGACAGCAGCATTGCCTCCTATTTTGGTACAACTTGTCTGTCCATGTAGCTGTCTAAACGCGGTTTGACGCTTTCGCATGGGAAATAAGTCAAATGACCAAGGACAAGTTCGTTAAAATGTAAGACGGCACCTTTCAACAAAGTAATGCGTTTGCTTAAGCCTTACGAAACATCTATCAATTAGTAAATATCACGTGTGTAAATATCACGTGCGTTTGCTTATAAAAATTTTCATACCTTATCACGTGTGTAAATATCAACCAAACAAGTGGTGATGTTTGGAAAATGATTGGAAGTGTGGTTAGGGAATTGTTGACTTTTGATGTGATATAAAATAGTGGGAATGTTGTAAATTTTGTATATTGAAAAATGAAATTTTTGTTTTTAGTGAGTATTTTATTTGAATGGTAATAAAAAAATATTTGATGTGATATAAAAAGTGAAAAAATTGTTTAAAAAATTGTTGATGTAATATAAAAATGATAATGTTTTTTTTTTGAAAAAATCAAACGCCAAGCTCTTCCCAAACGTCCCACTTGTTTGGTTGATATTTACACACGTGATAAGGTATGAAAATTTTTAAATATACAAAAAATATAATATATTTTTTTTTTATATATTATATTTAATTAATATTATAATATATTTTATATATGAATTGATATAATAAATTTTTTAAAAATTGATTACCATGCTTGTATTTACTCATTATCCTATAAATAAAGACTTTTGTATTGTTGACAAATAATTTAGGGCATATTTGGGTAACCAATTCTTTTTGGTTTAACTCAATTATTCTCAAATTTTTCTAAAAAGTTAACAATCTTCAACAACTCAAATTTTTTTAACTCAACTCAAATTTATTCTCCTCAACTCAAAAAATAATATAAAAATTATATTTTTATTTTGAAAAAAGAAAAGAAAAAAAATTTGAGGGGTGGCTAGGCCACCCACCCCTGGGTGGTCCGACCACCCCTGGGGTGGTCCCCAACCCCCTGGGGTGGTCCGGCCTGCCCCTGGGGGTGGTTCGAAACCACCCCCAGCTCTTTTTTTTAAAAAATATTTTAATAATTAAAATAAATATTTTATTATTTTTTTCAAATATAATCACCTACTCAAAAAAAATTTTCTAAACCATCCAAACATAATTTCAAAACTCATTTTTTCTCGATATCTATGAAGTCAACATAGAATCAAATAAAATCAAATTAAATCAAATTAAATTTGACACCAAAACGAGTCCTTACTAAGCACAATGTAACCTTAAGTGTCATTTAGAGTTGTAAACATAAGTGTCGTGCATTTCTTTGAGTGGTCGGACCACCTAACTACTGATTTAAGTAATTGACTATTCACTACAAAAAACGAATCCAATTCTTGATGGTTCAAAACCGTCAAGAACTAGGTGAAAACCGTTAGAAATGAATTCTTGACGGTTTCAAACCGTCAGTTATATTGCATCGAGAATTTTTATTCCTGACGGTTTGGAAAAACCGTGAGGAATTCCTGACGGTTTGGGCCAAACCGTCAAGAATCAATTCCTGACGCTTTTGCCTAATTCGTCAAGTTTTTCTGATGGTTTTCTCCAGATCGTCAGGAATTAATTTTGGACAGTGTGGGCAAAATCGTCAGGAATTCCTGACGGTTTTGCCCAAACTGTCAATAACTTTATTTTTAAAAAAACTAAAAAGAAGATAAAACCCACGTTGCTTCTTCTCTTCACTTCCAGCATTCACAAACTTCATAAACAGGCAGGTCAAAAAAAATTTATCTGCATTATTGTAAGTGTGAGATTATATGAACTCTACAAAAAATAAAATTATAGTTTTGATTATATTATGAAAAGTCTCACTAAATTAAATGATTTAACACTGTTTTGATACTCAAGTTCTATGAGAAACCATGCAATTTTTTTTTTTCTAAATACATTTTGATCTTGAAAATCAATCTGTTTTTAAAAGAACGAAGGGTCACGCCTTATCTTAATTATAGAGTAAATAACAAATTGACCATAAGCCACAGAGTAGATCTAGGTCGCTATGAGTATTAACCATACGAATTTTTTTTTTTTTTAAAAAAAAGGTATTAACCATACACCGCTGCACCGTACGTCTTCACTTACGTCGGCTTCTACAACAAATTAACAGACAAATCACCACCATTTCTCATATGTTTTTCCAGGAAAATTGGCGTTTTGACGTCGAGCCAGATATTTTGGTACAACTTGCAAGAATATCTCGAAATCTTTAGACCACCTAGGTGGTGGTCTAGTACCGGCAGGCCAACTCTTAATGGTTTGTGGACAAAGACTTCAGGGTTGATTCTTTTTTTTTTTTTTTTTTTTTTATAAGCAAATACGGGAATAAGGGAAAAGGGGATCAAGGTGGATCATGTCCACTCCTAATTCTTATAGAGGATAGAAAGGGGAGAGAGGTGGGAATGCTTCCATAGCAACTATGGGAAGCGGCCCATTTGGCAACAACATGTGCCCGGAGGTTTGAGCTCCTAGAAATCTTGGTCGCAGACCAAGAAGAAAAAAGAAAAATTACATCAGCAATAATATCACTAGAGGACCAATTAGAACATAAACTAGGATTGTTCAGAGCTATAATTGTAACTAAAGAGTCCCCTTCAAGTAAGATATTAGAGAAAGAGCAAAAAGATTTAGCTGTTTCAACAGCAAGTAAAGCAGCTTGAGCTTCTCCAGCATTAATATCTAGAAGAGGAAGCTTTTTTGCAACAGCACAACAAATCTTTCCTTCATGGTCTAAGATAACAGCAGCAACAGCAACCATAAAAGAATTTCTAACTGCAACATCAAAATTTAATTTAAAATGCCTAACTGGAGGAGGAGACCAAATTTTTGGAGAGTCCTTGTCTGACCAAGCTTTACAATGGATAGCAATAGAAGCCTTAATCTGGATTAAAAGACTATTCAAATCCGGAATAATACCATTATGAACACTGTCATTTCGAGCACACCAAATGGCATCAATAGCAATTACCATAGATAATTGAAATTTATCCACTTCAAAAAGAGGAATACCTAGTAAAGCATGTGGCTTAATAATGGCTTGTATCCAAGATTCAATTGGCAATACAGCAAAAATAGAAGAATCCAAAGGCCATCTGGAAGATCTCCAAATAGCTTTAGCAAGGATACACTCAAGAAAGATATGTTGTATGGATTCTGGAGGCCCCTTGCAAATAGGGCAGACTCAATCTTCAGAGCTGACTGCTGGACTATATCGAAATATATTTTCTTCAGGGTTGATTCTTGAAATAGAAAGCATGTGTAATTATTTTCATACCATTGGTTTGGGTGTAGTTGGTGTTTATGCTAAAATTAGATCAGATTATGATTCAATTAGATTGAGAAAACGCTTACCGTTTTCTATCGTTTAAGCTTTTTCTGTTATTGATTCCTAATAATAAATATGTGCTATTATGACCACATTAAAATAAAATAATCACTCTAGCCGACCTACCTGCCTTTTTTGAATTTTTGAAATCTAGGAAACTTTTGGTGTAACTTGCAGCTATTTTTTGTCCATGTAGCTGACTAAACGCGGTTTGACACTTTCAGATGGGAAATGACCAAGGATAAGTTTGTGGAAATGTGATACGGCACCTTTCAACAACTAATGCGTTTACTTTTCTCAGAAAAAAAAAAAAAGAAAAGAAAAGAAAAGAAAAGAAAAAGTGATGCGTTTACTTAGGGCTCGTTTGGGTGTCAAATTTAATTTGATTTTATTTAATTTT